>QGMG01001066.1:0-12855 GCA_007825325.1 Lachnellula cervina
GAGGAAAAGAGAAAGGAAAAGAGGAAAAGAGGAAGGAAAAGTGGAAAAGAGGAAAAGAGAAAAAGAGAAAAGAGAAAAAGAGAAAACAAGAAAAAGGGAGTCTAGCTGTGATTATTATGATTGTGATACTGTTCTATCTAAGGTGGCGACGATATTGGTATCACAAGGTGATTACTTCTACTATAGCAGATAATAATATAAGGTTGATTCGTTATTATATTAATGCATCAGGAGGATGCGTTACTATGGAGGGGAGAACCCGAGGTGCACTGGTGCACCAGGTGCTGGTGGTGTAGGGGGTTCAGTTTAGTCATCATGCGCTAAGTCACATGATCGTATCATCTCTCAGCTACCGGTATGCCCCTTTCTTCCTTGGTGGTGCTAAGCTTGACGAGGCATCATTTATACAGGGAAAACGAGTCAGTACAGACAATTATAGGGATTGTATCGCCATGGAACCCAGACGAGCTGGCGCTGGCATCTCAATTTGGCGCTATGGGCCTATGGCAATAGGTAGCGTCACGAGCCAGCCTCTGGCGGCGTATCAAGATGCCTCAGATCGCCAAATTGCGACGCCGACGCCTATTGAAATATCACCTCGTCAACGGCATCAGCAGCCTCAAATCCAGCAGCAGCAACGTCAGCAGACCCCTATCATGCCGCAACAGCGTTAACAGCTTCTACAGACCTGCAGCTACCTATAAAGGCGTATGCGCGCAATTACGATCTTCAATTAGGGTTACAGAACGCAATAGGCAGATGGCGACCTCAGCATATGACTACAACGATGAAGTAGCAGACATTTTGGCAGCAATGGACCGTGACGCAGCACCTGCTTTGCCAGTAATTGAGTGGGAGATTAAACAATTTTGAGCTTCATTTTTGGATTACATTGACAGAGCCGCATCCGCAGAGCCGCAGGCTATACCTGATGTGGACAGCTAAAACCTCTTCCAACGAGTTGTTTTTGACTGTTTTACGCAATAATTCTGAGCACTCGTTGAATCGTCGTCTTATTAGTTGCTTATCCGTTGCGGCCCCAGGCGCGATCGATTTTTTGTATAGAGAATTTCTTTCACCTGATTGGTTGTCACTCATTCCAGCCACGTTCCTTTGGACAGTACGCATATGTATTTAGAAGCAGCGAGATCTATGCTGCACTACCCATGTTCCTCACCATTGTTAGTGCATCATTTATAACGCCTTGATGCCACTGTTGAAGATACTCCAGATGACGCCGAATTCCTCCAAACCCTGCCTCATGAATCGACCCAACTTCTTTTAAAAGGCTCTGCAACTTTCTAAAATCCAGAGCTAACTTCGCTATGCTCGAGAAAAAGTCAGCTCTCCTGACACCTTCACGCTGTTGTTGTTTAATCATCGTATCTCTTGTGGTTTGAAGTAGGATGAGGAGCTCTGGATGCGGAGGCTTTTCCAACCCTGGTGATGCAAATGGGTTGCGGATCCACTTTCTTTCATACTCTTCCCGTTTCCTTTCACGCTCAGTCTCCCAACCCCGAGAAGCAAACAACTCGGCATCTTTCATCAAACCAAGCGCCACTGAGGTTAGATTTTGGAGTGTCTGGCCCCCTTCGAGTTTGGAGAAGCCATCAACAAGTTCGTCCACTTCTTGTAAAGTCTTGTTTAGAAGTTTCCTGTACTCCAGTTGTAAAGGCAAAGGTTTCACGTCAAGACCGTCGAGCTCGGCTAGACGACTATCCATGTAGCTAACCACCCCGCCAACCTGGCTTAGTACAAGGCTAATGCGCGCGGAGAGACTGAAAGTGGCTGTTCCTTGGCTTTGCAATGCTGATGTGATGTGTTGAAGGTTTTCATCGAGTTGTCCGTGATTGAAAGCATCGGGTGTATAGGGACGGGGAACGTGACGCCGGACATCCCATATCAATTCAGCAGGGCTCCGATAGAACTGGTCCACGCCTGCGGATATCGCGTAGCAGAGTTGATGAATCGGGCGTATCTGCTGCTCTTCTTGGAAGCGAGCAAAGCGTGCGCCTATTTCGCTTGCCGATTGAGCGCCACGTGGAAAGATACCACGAGCCTGTTCGTTGTGATTCCGAGGTGAGGTATGCAAGGTTGACCCCCAGCCGAGCTGGCTCTGGACAACAGGTAAACTCCTGATGTATACGATTACACTAATGCCAAAGGCTAATGCTCCCAGTAGCAGAAGTAGACCCGCGAGCTCCATGATCTTTGCCATACAAGTGGCTGCTTTCTTGCATACTGCTGATACTAGCCCGGAGAATATCAAAGATGATAGCGAGCATAGCTTCCCCCAAAATAGCTCCCAACCCCATTGAGCCCATGCCAATGCATGTCCTAAAATTTCTCGACCAGGGGATGTTTGGTAAGTTTCGGATCTGGGCTGTCACATAATTAGTTAAAGCATTTTATTGCAGTAGACATCCAACACCAGGCAGTTGAAGATACCATGGAGGATTGTAGGAGAAGGTAGGAGAATAGATCAAGAATTTGTTCTATATACATACCAGAATCGCTCTCTCAATAGCCTGTTGCGTATTTGGTATTTCCGGAGCAGCGCAAGGATCTTCCTTATCCTGGAAGTTGTATCTGTCACGTATGTCCTTCAGATCCTCGCTGATTTCTTTGAGGTTTTTGACTTCGGTAGACATGGTGGACGGCTGCCATAAGAAAAAAACCCCCCCCAGGGGAATAATGTTGCAAATCCGAGAAACTGATGTTGAAAGTAAGAATACTCCAGCCGGGAGAGGAGAACAGAAGCTCAGCTGTATAGAAGCGGAGAATACTTTCGACTTAGGCCCTGTGAATCATGGTAGATGCTACATAATTCTTTGGGACGCTGCAGAACAAAGGTATGTATAGTGCAGATGTGAATTAGCATTTGGATCCAATCTGCTGATTATTGCAATTCCAGTAGATACTAGGCCTCAGCGGAGCGCGGTGAGGACCCAAAACAGTCCGCTTACGGTTAGCAGTGGTTTCATATCAATGGACCATCAAGGAAGCATCAAGCAACAATGTGTCGCCCTGCTTCTCGCTTCACTAATATTTTCTCGCCACCACCTGCGGCTCACCACTATCGCTCCAGTGCATTAGGATTCAGGAGAGCTTTAGAGTTATAATATAATTATATAATTGCAAAAAGTTTTAGTACCAGTAGATTTGTGCACTACAGTAAGGTGCTAGCTTTCTTTAACTAAGCAAATACAAATGTAGGAGCAAATGTAAAGCGCATGGATGTGATTATATTGCTACTCGACGCCAAACCATGAATGCAAATGCTATAAAGCATCTCAAAGGTAACGCCTGAAGATGCTCATATTGCTACTCTACGCTAGACCATGAATCCCAAAACGCTAGAAATACCGCCGAACCATGCGAATGTTGCCACTCTACGCTAAACCATGAGTTGAGAAAGATGTCCAAGTCAAAAAAAGGCATTGTCAGAGATGTCCATCTGTGTCGATCAGCAATAGCGTCTTCTGAGGGTTTGGGTTCTCGAAAGGGCGGGCTGGAGCTCCCTTGGGAGGAGGAGGGTCTGCTGAGGGTGCGGAACTTAGTCTTCAAGACTTTAGTATCAGGTCCCTTGCGCATGCGAGAATGAGCAACCTAATCAAATATCTTAGCATACTCCTCACGACCGTTATCCTTGTACTCATCGCGCATAGGGAGGCAATCAAGCTTGCGCAGCTTGGTGTTCTTATTACTAATCTCAGCACGCGTCTCAGTATCCCCGGCGGTGAAATCTGCATAGCATAACCGAGAAACACGAACTCGACCAGCACCTGCTTGAGTAGCGCTGAGACTGGCAAAGGAATAAGTGAGCCGACAGTCTTGGGATGGTGTCTCAACCTCACTACCACCTGGGGTCACAGTACCACTGCTAGGGGTGCCTTGACCGGTTGGTGTACTCGGAACGGGAGGGTTTAGAAAATTGTCAGGATGCGGTTGATTGACCTGGCCCGCAGATTGATTGCAAATATGGCTCGGCATATTAGCACCTTGAGGAGGTATGCAAGGAGGAAGCGGGGCCATATTTCCTCCCCCACCAGGAGTTCTGCTACCAGGAGTTCCACTAGGAACTACACCAGGGCTGTTTTGAGATGAACCTGGATTGCTCGAGAACCTCCACTGGAAGCAGGAGATTGAACATAACCACGACCGCGACTACAACCGCTGGAGCCAGGGGTATTACCGCTCTGGTAAGGACCTGGGCCTGATCTTGGCTGTCTTGGATCTGATATCTCGTGATATTAATGCTTTAGGAGCAGAGCAAAGATGCTGATTAGGCTTGAGAGAAGGATATTAAAAATTAAGTCGGGGTAAATATGCACTTGGAAAAATTATTTATACGTGAGGAAAAGAGAAACAGAAGGAGAAAATCTAAGGTCAAGGAGATATAGAGACAGTAAATAAGTTAAAGAGGATACCCTCTTTTATTAGCCTGAAGCCGCACCCCACTTTCTTCGCTAAAAGGTACTCGCGGCGAGCCTCTACTCTGATTTTGCGTACGTCTTTATGCCCCTTTCTCTAAGCGAGGACGACTTACCGATTCTTGGATGACTCAGCATATCTCAGAATATCTCCGGCCTCGTCGCGCGATATTAAGGTTCTCGGTTTTCATCAACTTCACCCGTAATAATAACACGTCAACAGGTGCATTAAGGGCATTATAAGGTATTTGCAGTTAGATTCATTCATCTGGTACTATCCTTTTCGATGGAGCTAGTGTCTCCATGGTCGATCAAGTTCAAGATCTCACAAAGACCAGTGTACTCAGTGCGGGATATGCCCACAGTAGTAGCACTCAGATTATCGGTCTGTCTACTGTTAGCCCTTGAAAGCTCTACATTGTCGAAGACGTTGATGGAAAGCTAGTCTGGGTTAACTGGACTTTGCAGTTTTTGTGATGCTGTTATTGTGAGGATTTCCTCTGCGCATCTCGAGCGCATCCCGCAAATATTATCGGAGCTAATCACGGGTATAGGAGAGCTACTACTACCTAGGTAGGTAGCTAAGCAATCTTCGCGCGGCATGGAAGGTTAGGATGCGATGCCGTGCAGCGGGTGGACATTAATGCAGCAGCGCATGCGGCAGCTGGGCTTTTGGCTGGCGTTTCTGGCGTTTGTAGAAGTATTCAGCGTAGATACCCCTTGCAATTAATCCCATCGGTCTTTGAAGTTGGCGCGTATTATCCATACGCGCATCGCCACTATGGTGTTGTCGGCATTTGATCTGGTGACAATGCAGCCTAAAACGTGGAGGCGAGAAGTGTACAGCTGGCAGAACGCGCCGCCCGGCACCGACACCCCATCGCTTACCCCGTTTTTAACGTTAACGGTATTGTTAAGCGGTCCGGATACCCTATAAGCTCTACTGATTTACAGGGCAGGAGAGGAGGGCATCCGTATTTTAGCGATACAGCCCTGTAACTATAGCGACCATCAGGGCTTGATAGCCTATTATTCTAGTGACTGTTCACTAAATTACAGCGCCCTATACGGACCCTTGCGATACCTTAACTCCCCTAGTGCCGATCTTCTATACTTTCGACCGCGTTCTCCGTAATAATTCTACTACAGCAAATTGGCTGAACACATTATACTATGCGCTACCCCTGATTAACTATAAACGAACCGTAAGAAGCCGCCACCAGCTTTCGCTACGGTTCATTCAGGTTCAGGTTACACAAATGCCGGATTAATTAGTAGCCCAGGGCCGAGAGACCTCATTCCTCACGAGCAAACAAAGTCTTATTCTCTTATTCTAATTTATCTTACTTGCACTCCATTAATTAGAAGCATTCGCTATGCTACTCTTTACAGATTATGGAATAATTGTCTTCCTAGTAATCTGCCTTCCATTGACTGTTCTTTTGTATCGAAAGCTACCAGATTGGAATGTGAACGCAGGTATCTACTTACATATACCTCCTAATTATTCTCACACAAACTGACAGACTCTTGCTGAGTAGGAGAGCTCGTTCGATTCGCTCAAACATGCCTTACAAGACATGCAGCTGTGTATACCGCGAACACAGTTGGCGTTGTCCTTGCCACTTACGCCCTTTATGTTTGGGGATCAACTACGCCATGCCTTTCTTTGCCCTCGACATGTCTCTGCGTACCTTCGCCAACATTATATCCCTATCTGAGTTCACACAAACCTCACAGCTACTCTCGATCTGCGAATTCATCCAGACTACACCTCATCCCACGATCGTATCCCTTCCCATTCGATGCCCCACAGCCTTGCAATTATAACTTTTCGACCGTTTCAAAGCGCGTATCCGCCCTGTCAGCTATTGAAATGTTGGCTTTCAAAGGCGATATTTCTCTTTTCGTCGCTGGTGTAAATATCAGCATGGAACACAGCGATCTCTGGTCCCAGTACCCTTTCACCCAACAATTCAACTTCACTTCCGTAATTATAGACATAGAAACCAACATCTCGTCAGCTCAGAAGTGGGAATATAAGGGTTTTGGACGTGATACTTTTAAGAGGAACTTGAGGGCTGCTCAATACATCCTTTGGGGGTTGAAATACCAACCTAAACCAACACACACCAATCTTCATAATCTCTTCCAAGCAATGACTAATAACACTCTCGACTTGTACTTTCAACTTGGAGAAAACCTCATCAAACGCCGATCATGCCTCAAAAAGTTGGGTCGGGTTTTTCGGAGACTAGAAACAGAGCTTACTACTACATATTACTCTGCCTCTGCCTCTGCCTCCCAACCACTATCCCACCGGCTGAACTTTTGGTGGTTTCAGTACCAGATGAATCATCGTCGCCTAGAGGCCTACGAGACGTTTCTGCTATCACTCCACCAGATTCTTATATCGTCTGAAATTGTTATTGCTTCCAACTTAACGTCCTCTATGTTCGACCTTATCACTTCTCAAGTTACGCAATGCGAGATTCTGCTGCTGGAAATATACACCACCATATATCCGCCCACAGAGGATTACTACAACAGCTTCCTGCTACGCGTTGACGGTAGTGATAGAGAGGAAGAGGCGCAGGCAGGGTGGCTGCCAGTATGGCCACAGTTGACAGAGGACACACAGGATAAAATCCTCAGGTGGCACGAGTTCCAAGCCAACACACGGATTTCGTCCCGGCCTTCTCGTGGTGATGGTGATGGTGATGATGGTGATTGTGGGCCTTCTCGTGGAAACATCCGCGGGGCGTACAAAGCTCTCAAGTCCTACTTTGCGGTCCTGATATCCCAGGTACGATCGTGGCGGTCGTCTAGTGACCCCGAGTTCGACCCACAGTCGAGCCCAGATAGGTGGGAAGAGATGCTCCAGCAGTGGTACTTGCATGGTCACACTTTGGAGCGCGGGCCTTTGGGCGGCCACCCATTCTGGAACGAGAGGAACTTGCAGCGGTGGCGCGACCTTGAGAAAGGAAGGGATATGGCAGTTGCCCAGGCTCAGACATGGAGACTAGTACAGAGTACCGTGGAGAGCCTCCTTGAGGAGGTGCGCATTCTAAAACGGTCCTCTTGTTCTCCGACCATTTGGCATGATGTGGGGAGAGAAGATGATCGAGAAGTGCAAGAGACTGATATTCTTAACGAGTTGAAGCTGCTGGCTGATGAGCAAGATGGTTTATTGCATGTGCAGAGGCAGATGAAAGATAATAACCTCGATTTGGAAGCAGGGTTCTAGAAAGCCTGTGAAGGTGGAGATTAATTTCAGACTCGCATTCTAGCATAGTAGGGCTGTGTCTGTGTCATGGTTGTGTTCGCGTTCTAGTATCAACACATTGTGTACCGGTATGTGACTTCTTCCCAGCTCCCTAAATAAGCATCTAGGCACTCTTCACCTTCCTGTTTCTTCGAGGTCTTTCTCCCATGTGTCGTTGCATCTTTCGCAGTTCTGAAATGGCTTTCGATATTGGTAATAGGGCTTCGTCTTTTTTTTTCTCGGCACGTCTCTCATTTCCTCCTGTAATCTGATTCAAGTTGGAAGATGGACCAGGTCCAGAACCAAAAATGGAGTGGGGTGCAGCACCTGGAGTTAAGGGCTGCTGAGCTATGGCGGCGGGGCCGGGCGACGGCTATGTGTTCATAGATACTGAATTAAGGGGCGGGTCGGTGTAGCAGGTGCAGGAAAGGATGTTATCTAATGATATTCAAAACGGATCAGCCCTTTTGCAAAAAGCCTAAGATATCATCACTCGGCGTCCTAGGCTAAAAATACAATTAGCAATTGACTATGCCTTTATCATAGAAAACCTACCTCTAGATCCTTGTGGTCGCAATCCGTATCGTTCTCAGCATAAGCCGCGCATAGACCTATCCCGCCTCTTCAACTACGTAATTTGCTTCTTAGAATTCCGTGCAATCAGATTTCCACATTCCCGTCACTAGTCCTAGTTGAAAACTTGGATGCATACTAGACAGTTAAGTATTCTAGGGACAAGCGTTTCACTTTCACCTTTACCCTCCTGAGCCTCATCCTTCTAAACCTCCTCCTGGATCTCTTCTATTCCATTCGATTCACATGATTCTAAGCCTCTAGAATGCGTCTTTAGCGTGCTGCGAAATAGAAGTAGCATACCTCCAGTAGAAGCTTTACTAGATCATCGCTACAAATTGCACTTCTTCCCTATAGTTACCTAGACGGCGTGATAAATTCGGTGGATACCGCACGAGGGGTGGTGACCCTAGTATTAAAGGACGAGTACAGATCAAGGTCTTGTATTCAGTAAATAAGACAACGCATCGAATAAATTGTTCTAGGGAACAGTGGCATATATACAGCTGATACCCTAAGCTCTTATTACAGCTGATAGCCGGGGCCTGCTTGAGGTGGGGTAGGTATTTTCGTTACTCTGGGGCTCTACCCTCCCCAGCATTGTCTTCTTCTTCTTTTTTTTCTCCCTGTCTATACCATTCTAAGGCCTTTTCTAAGTTAGGTGTTGGTTCATAAGGAGATATGTAAGGTGCTAAAGTTGTCTTATCCAATGCAGAGAGCTGATGGCTAAATCCCATTACATTGTGTTAGCACTTTGGATGTATGTTTAAGAATTGAGATAAATATTATCTTGAAATTAAAAAGAAAACGAAAATAACTTACTCGTGACGGAATGTTCTTAGCTGCTCTTTGCACGATTTTAATTTCTCTAATGCTTTCTTGATACTCCCGCGTATACAGCTTGATAATCTCGCAAAGGAGCGCGGAAGGAGGTTGCGTTTGGTGGATATGTTGGCTAGATTTTCCTCTCCTTGATAGATAGAATCACGAAGCAGATTTTGTAATATTTGGTAAGATTCCTGGTGTTCGGTCGGCAGGTCGGAGATGTGATCGTTTTCTGCTAAGCGGACAAGGTCCCTAGAGCCATGAAGCTCGTAGTAGAGGATCGCGTCGTTGGCTTCGTGGGCTGCTCCAAATACTCTAGCAATACCAGAAAAAACGAGTTTGACGCCGGTTATAACAGGACCGACCACACTAACAGGGTCCATCGCAGATTTGAATGTAGAGCAAAAGTTTAGATTGTAAGAAGGATTGTATTGGATAGAAGTTTAGTAAAGAGCTTTGAGATTGGAAATTCTTAGAGAGAGCGATTACCTCTAGCTATAAAGGATTTCTCAAAGAGTCAGAGTTTTATAAAGTTGAGTCTGATCGCCGCCGCTGGAGACTATCTGTCCTTCTCTGGTGAGCTGGTGGAAAATCAAGCAAGCAACATACCAGATTTACAGTCATAGAAGGTAGCCATCAATATTGCTAGTATTTTTTACAAGAAAGTAGGCATTCAACGAGAAGCTTTAAGGCTAGACGAAGGCAAAAATCAAATCACAGCTTTGAAGAAACAAAGGTGCAAGTTGGGTAGATTCATTGTAATTAAATTCATGAAGACGCATTCTAGTCGCTCACTAGCGCCCAAAACAACGCGCTGAAACCCAGTCTAGCTTCTCTTAACTCGTGCTCCCTGGCTGATGCATTGTGCGTTGTATATAGAAGTGCTGTCGTAGATGCATTGTGTGGCGTGCGTGGTACTGCAATCATGACGTTTTGTGTGGTGGATGTAAGATGTTATCAGAAAGGCAACGTATTATTGTACATAGGACTGATATCGTGGAGTTGACAGCCATTGCTTGACTAATAGGAAGGCGTTGGCGGAGTGGAAATCTTCCAACATTTTGCTTGGACAGCAATCATAGGTACATCAAACAGCATTCCAGAATCATCGCCTGCTACAAATAGGCTTGGGTGGTAGACTCTATAGTAGGCAGTATTAGTCAAAAGCATATAAAAGACTAGGAAGCAAAGCAGAGAAAAGATGTTTGCTAAAGTACTATAAGACTTACATGTTATTGGATGGTACCTTCAGATTTTCTCCAAGGCGCAGAAATGGCGATTGGTCTTTAGCAGACAGCAGCGGAAGGATGGGTGATTTGAATAGAGGCTTCCCATCCGAGAACTGGAGTAAAGATGTAGCTGCGTAATCTTTGTTAGGTGATTGGTCTCTCCAGCGGTTTTGGTCTACAGGAACAACATCCGCAAGTTTCGGAGTGCCTCCTGGGAATTCAAAGCTCCATGCCCAAGGTCGCAAGTCTTTATGGATAAAGAGGCCAAGATAGGCGGCACTAGCAAGGCAGTGGCGGATGCGTTCTTGGGTTCCCTCTTTCACTGTAATGAAAGGGTCCATCAGGTCTTGCAATAATGCCATGATGCGCATGTTAGCATCAGGTTGCAGGGGTTCCTGCAGGCACTCGTATGTTGTTGCCTCTGATGGATTCAACGCGGGCCACAAATTTTGGCATAGATACACTCGAGCTTTCTGCCAAGCCCATTGATTCCACGCATCTAGTTTTGAAGTTAGCAGCAGATCAAAGAGAATGTGCAGGCAAGCATAGAGCATATTTTTACCTGTATGGGAATGGCGGCAAGCGTTCCATATGTTGACCAGGTCTGGGGAAACAAGACTCCAGCTAGACTCGCCATCGAGGGAAATATTGCTCATCAAGATATACGAGATGAGATGTACCAGAGCATACTCTCTGTCGCGGTCGCTGCAAAGCAAGCGTGCTAAGAGTTCGAGATCCAACTGAGTGTTTGCATAGGTGTATGAATGTCGGTGGAAGATCTGGCCGAGATCAACTGCCATTTGGGGTGTAGGCTTGCCTTTCTCTGGAGATGCTTGCGTAGATTCTTTCCAAGTAACAGTCTGTGATAACCTAGTGAGGTGATAGCGAAATTGTTCGACTCGGTCGAGGATATGTCGTTGTGTAATTTTGATAATCAATTGGTGTTCGGCGGCATTGAAAATCTCGGGTTGGGGAAACCATTGCATCTGAGGCTTGCTCATCGGAGACGGAGAAGGAGCTGCACGTAGGACAGGCGGTGGAGATGGGTCCTTTGCCTTCTTCCATTTCCAAGCCAAGACGAATATGGCGGCTGTCAGAAGGGGTCCGCCAGTCAGTGCTGCAACAAGAAGGCCGATGAACAGGGGAGTTGGGACGGTCATTTCGATGTAGGTATGGTACAGCGTGGAGTGGGAGTGGAGAGGCGTGGTGTGGAGAGGCGTGGTGTTGCCTGTTCAGAGTACTCTGCTCTGCTCTGCTCTGCTCTGTCTGTGTCTCTGTCTGTGTCTCGGTGTATGTCTCTGTGTCTGTGTTGAGTAGAGTGCAGCTGGTGGAGTGCAGCTGGTGGAGTGGAGTGGTGTGGTGTTGCCTGTTCAAAACTACACTCCCTTTCTGTGTTTGTGTGTCTGTATATGGTTAGCCAAGTCTTCGTGCTTTAAATATACCGACATACCTACTGACCGCGTCGAGACTGTGAATCAATCAAGACTATGAATCAATCAAGACTATGAATCAATCAAGAACTGTGAATCAATATTCGTAACGGCACTGTGGTTATTCAATAGCTAAATCTTAAGTCTTTATCAAATCAAGTTGGTCGAAGAAAAAAAGAAAAGACCCTATCGAGTTCTATGCTCAAGTGCAAGGTGATGAATGGGTAGGCTCGGTCGGAAGGTGTTGTTGGAAGGGTTACATGGATGCAAACATTGCACTTTTACCTATATTAGGTACCTATAATGCCGCGTTTGCTATAATCCCGCATTTGTGATACTATAATCCTGTAATGCCGCGCTTGCTGTGATCCCGTATTTGTGATACTATATCCTGTAATGCCGCGCTTGCTATGATCCCGCATTTGTGATACTATAATCCTGGATGCCGCGCTTGCTGTGATCCCGTATTTGTGATACTAACCATGACCCCCGCGGCCCTACGCAAGATCCGGGGCGTTGGTCCTAGTAGTGCCCAGCTGACGTGTTATCTAAGTGTTTCAGGAGCGGAAGTAGAATAGGAGAAGGCCGCCAGGGGGAGGTGCCGCGCTAGGAGGAAGTATAATTGCGCCCTATAGTAAGAGGAGAGCAAAAAGTACCGTTGCGCTACTAGTAAGAAGAGAAGCAATAACTAAAAACACGTGTAAAAACGCTGCTACTACTGCATCATTTGTGAGCCAATTAGAACTGCCCCTCTACTCTACTATATTACTCTACTGCCCTTTTTCCAAGTTAGTTAGATTTGTCTCCCTGCTCCACTACCCCTTTTTAACTAACCAAATTGTTCTATTTTCTCTAGCGTCCTTTGTTGTCTTTTTCACCCCGTACCCCCAGCAAACCACCACCAAATTTAGGTTGCGCATCAGAAGAGAAAGTAAACACTAGCGCTGGCAATAATCTTGTGGCGCTGCGTTTGCTATGATCCCGCATTTGTGATACTATAATTCTGCAATTCTGCATTTGCTATGAATGAAATCTAGGTTACGTGATACTATCATCCCGTGCTGCTGTAATACCGTGCTGCTGTAATCCCGTGTTGCTGT
>QGMG01001067.1:0-12845 GCA_007825325.1 Lachnellula cervina
CAAAGGAAGCTTCTTTTGATTGGTAAGGTCGGGTTCTGTGCGTGTTGCTGGAGATGGGATTCAAGGTTCTGTAATTGTGTGGGAGGGATACTCTCAGTAGGTACAAACTGCGTACTTTAAATATTAGTTAATAACTCGACGTTGAGGAGGCCTAAGATGTATTTTTGACTCGATACCAGGGATAGCGAATATTCTTTGGTTGGGAGCGGTCTTTCTTATAGATTTTGATGCTTCGGTCAAAGAGTCATACGGTATATAAAAATATGTTAAATGTGAATGTAACTGGCAGGGTCGATCGATAAAGACAGGAGGGCGGATGTTTAGCGAAGCCCCCTATCACGTGTAATCTATCTCAAAAAACGGAAGTTTATAGACTCTTTACTCTATTTCGATCACACCCCAGAAATCAAGTTGTGTACTTGAAAGAAATATTCTCCTTGTCCGTCAGATCAAGCCAATCCATATCTCCCCGATTCTCACTGATTTCCCCAGCCCTCCTCTTATTACTCGCATGACAAACAAACCCATAACCCAGAATACAGAATATTGCGACACAATAACACACAATCATCGCAACAGTCCCTCCAGTATACGCGGGCGCTTGATACGTCAAGAATGTCTGCGGGCCAATAATATTACCCGCGGCCCAGGCAACATAGAACCAAGCAAACAGGAAAACCTTCTTGGTGTGGCCCGCGATGTTTGCCTGGTAGATGGAGACAAGCGTTACGTACGGTGCCCAGTAGGTATAAAGAATGTACAAGCCGACGAGCTGGCCCGCGAGGTTGGTGCGAGGAAGCGTGTAGCAGAGGATTGCGCCCACGAGGGGAAGCAGGATGGAGACCGCTACGATAAGTGTTCTCCAGCGGCGCGTGGTCGCTGCGAGGTACGACAATCCGATCCCGGAAAGCGTGCTCATGGCTCCGGGCGGCATTGCCAGGAGTGCGGTTTTCTCGTTGTCGAATCCGAGGCCTTTGATGATGAGGGTGTTGAATGTAGTGAGGCCTCCGTTGGGGACTTGAAGTGCGACGATGGCGAACCAGATTAGCCTGCGAACGAATTAGCATAGGTGGAAATTGAGTGCTCGGAGAGAGCTAAGAAGCCTAGGGGTTATTTAGGGGGCCCGCAAATGGGCTCCTGAAACAGATTGAGGAAAGCTCCTTCTTTGCAAGAGAATGGGCCTACCAAGTTTTGACATCCATAAGCGCTTCCCAAATTTGCTCCTTCTTGAAGGTCTTGGATTCCATGCCGGTATTGTCGATTGCCTTTCGTTGGATAAGCATGTACTTTTCTCTCTCGGAAAGCCATTTTGCCTCCAGCGGGTTGTTAGGCAAGAAACAAAACACAACAGCAGACCAGAGAATAGTAAAGGCGCCAAGTGTGAGAAAGATGATTTTCCAAGCTGGAAAATCGCCGTGATGGTATCCTATTACCAGTTAGCTTTCCACCAATACTTTGTTTCGGAAGACAAAACATACCAACAGACCACGCGATCAAGCCATTCAGAATCGGAGCAATGACATTGAGAATAATGGCGTTCCTTGCCGGTTGCTCATTGGGCTTGTACCACATGGCGATAAGCAACGTGACAGCAGGAATCAACAAGGCTTCGAAGCCGCCGAGGAGGAATCGACAGACGAACAGGCCGCCGAAGCTGGTGCAAGCTGCCATGCACATCTCGAGAATTCCCCAGCAGAGCACATTGAATGCAAAATAATGGACTGGAGGGAACTTCTGCAAACAGTATGCGGATGGTCCCATAAAAGCCAGACCACCGAAGAAGGGTGCGGACCCAACCCATGAATACTGCTGTCCCACAAGATGCAAGTCCTTTTTCAGGTTATAGATCGCAGCTGCCGAGATGGCTGTTTTATCCAGTCCAGAGAGAGTTGCACATACAAACAGCTATCCCGCTGTCAACTCTGAGCTTGCCAAAAGCGATGTCAAAGGCACGGAGACTTACGATTGGAATCAATCTCCAGTCAACCTTCCGAATAAGCTTCTTGTCTTCCGCCACGCTCCAGGTCTCGTTTCCAATAACATCGATGTTGTCTGCTAGAATCCGTGCGGCGATATCAACATCGTCAGCATGTCCAGCTTTCACAGCCTTGAGCGCTTCCACAGCCTCGAACTCTGGAGCTGCTGATATTTCCGCCATTTCCCGTGGAGTCTTCTCGTCATCTAGTGCTGCCGACATGTTCAGGGAAGTAATCGTTCGTTGAAATGATGATTAAGCTGATATATATATATAAGGTAGTGACTGGGGGAATTCTGAGGGTTTTTATAGACCAAAGCTTATCTATCTCTACAGTCCAATGCATTTCCTCAAGTTCCAGATTCTTGGGTCCTCGAATTAGCATGCTGATATTTGCAAGCGCAAGATAACAATCTGAGTTTCTCCTGCTCCATTGTCCATGTTGACAGCCAGGCCTGCTTCATCCTTGAATGATCACTAGTCTATAAGATAAGAATTGCTAGGTGGGCATCGGCTTCGTCGGTAAAGAAGCCGATGGTAAACAGACAAATATATCCCCACTTCCGAACCTAGGAAACGAATTTCTCCGCAAAGAAGGTATATACCCTATCCGCCTTATCGCATAGCTCTTTGTTCTTTCGCTGTTTCGGCTACTAACCTGCCGTACCGATACTACATCTTTGATAATTGCTTTGCACCAATCATCAATGTAAGATTTGTACCAAAGCTACCAGCGATTCAGAGTTCACTTCACTTCTCCACTAAGAATTATCGACAAGTGCCACTGGTGACCAGGCAACTTTTTGAAACCCATCTCCAACTATCTTTGACTATTTTCATTGAAACAGCCAATTCGGAAAAGATGACGAGAATTCTACCTAAAGGGATCTATACGCCTCTCCCCACTTTCTTTCAGGATGAAAGTGAAGATTTGGATCTCCCAGCGTTCAAGAAACACATCCAATGTAAGAGCCCATCATGTCCATGAACGAACAGACAATCTGACTCTGTCGAAACAAAGTCACAGCAGCCGCCGGAACAATTCCCGTAGTATCAGGAACCATGGGGGAAGCGCCCCATCTCGTAGGCCTCTCGCGCACTTTTCCGTTCCTTTCCTCTCTTTCCGCAGCCAAACTAACCGCACCGCCTATACACAGAGCGCACCAGAACGCACTTCCCTGATCGTCGCTGCTCGCGCGGCCCTCGACGAGCTCAACTTGCATGCCGTCCCAACCGTGGCCGGCATCGGCGCTGCCAGCACCCGCGAGTCGATCCAACTGGCCAGAGAGGCGGCGGCGGCTGGTGCGGACTTTGCGATTGCTATACCGCCGGGATACTACGCCGGCGCCTTGATCGCAGACAGCATGGCGGCTTTGAGGACTTACTTTCTTGATATTGCGGAAGCGTCTCCCATTCCCGTGTAAGTGGTTTCGCATGGCCTGGCCATGTCGTGGGCGCGTGCTCTAGCTGATGTGATGGCGAGTAAAAGAATGATGTATAACTTCCCCGGTGTCGCAGGAGGTATCGACATGGACAGCGATTTCATCATCGATATCGCAAAGTCAGCACCGAACATCTGCGGGGTGAAGCTCACGTGTGGAGCGGTTGGGAAACTCACCCGGATAACAGCTTCAGTGAACGAGCCATCGTTCAGGAAGCAATACCCGAGAAAGGTGGAAACAGCCCCGTTCTTGGTCATTGATGGGTTTATTGACTTTCTTCTGCCGTCGATGGCTTCTGGGTCTTCTGGCGCCATTACTGGACTTGCGAATTTCGCACCGGTGCGTGTCATGAACAAGTGGACAGACAGCGATGGAAAGCTAACGGGGGTGATAGAGAACATGCGTAAAGCTTTGGGAACTGTGCCAAGCAGCGCCGGGAACGGGATCCTATGCTGAGGCACAGAAGGTCCAAAACTTGATTGCGAATGCTGATGGTGTTGCAATCAAGATTGGGGTAAGTCTGGAATCTTAGCACAGACTATGAAAGATGCTGATACTTACTCTATATAGATTCCTGGTATGAAATTGTTGCTTAACCGTTTGTTCAGCTATGGGAACAAGCCTAGGCGCCCACTGTTGCCGATGTCTGCAGAGAAAGGAGATGCGGTAATGGCACATAAGTTGGTGAAAGAATTGATGGTGTTTGAAGCCGAACTAGAAGCCAAAGCAAAAAAGTAAATCACTGTATTTTGAATAGACAATATACAGAACGATGCAAATCGAATTCATATAGTAACATATTGGTTTCATAGGCTATTAAACACGATACTGATTAAATAATCTTCTATACCTGAGAGCCAAAGCAGGCACACCCAGTCGGTACGTTGGAACTCAGGTACAATAATTACAAATGGACGCTTAGAACAATATCAGACATGTTAACATCGGACTCTTTGTTTATACAAGATATGATATAGATTGCAATTGCTTTTGAACTTGGTAGAGCAAGATGCCAAGATGCTTACATTGAATGCAAAAAAGTGTCTAGAAAAGATGCACGCTTAAAAGTCTAGCATAGGCCAAGCATCTCCCGGTCCTCCTCAAGGCTGCATCCATCATCATCCTCGTCAACCTTGCTAGGGATCGGAACATTCGCCAGCGAAGTGAGGCGAAAGGCATGTCGTCTCGACCCAGCCGGGTAATCCAACGTCTGGCTGTGCTGACACGACCTCTGGTCCCAGACGACTACCGTTCCCGGCTCATATCTCACGCGGCAGGAGAAGTCATGCCCACCCCTGATATGATCAAACAAAAACTTCAGCATAACATCAGACTCTTCGTCATCAAACCCAACAATACTTCTTGTGTATGATGAATTCACAAAGAGGTTCTTGGTGCCCGTCACCGGGTGGACTGTGACAACTGGATGAACAGAGCGTGTGACGGGACGACGGACAACGCTCTTGTCCTTGTTATCGCTAATCTCCCGACTAATCTGGGCATCTGTCGAATGCACAGCAGTCAGGCCCTCAAGCCTGGCCCGGAATTTCGGCGACAGCTTGGAGAAGGCCCGGGCAGTGCTGGCAAAGACAGTATCGCCGCCAACCCCCGGCGGCGATTCCAGAACCGCAAAGAAGGTCATTCCAGGCGGCTGCGCTTCCGGGGACTGGTCGACATGGAACTGGATCGGGTTCTTCCGCGCCCAGAATCGTCGCAGCCGGAGATCCTCGGTCGAGTCATAGACGATGACGAATTCCGCGGGTCCCTTCTCGGCGTGCGGCATCCAGCCATGGACGTGCAAGGGGCCGAAATGCCCAGCTATTCGCTTCTGCGCCTCGAAACCGGAGTTCAGGAAGTCCTCTTGGTTGCGGAGAACTACACAGCCCCGTTCGGCGGCGAGCAGAGCAAGCTCATCAAGACCTTCTGAGCTCAGATCGTGGAGCTGGATCCCGTGCAGTTCCGTTCCAACGTGAGGGCTCAGATCAGCAACTTTGGTTGCACCGGCAAGCAGATTTCGCTTCAAGGGGTTTGCACGATGCCCTGGATCGATATGCTGGAATGCTCCGACCATTTCAACTTTTTCGAGAGGATCATAATGAGCTATGGGCTTGTTAGTGTATGTTTTACAAGGTGGCCTCTGGGGAAACTTACGCAGATAATCGGGGAAAAGAGGACCTGCCTTTGAGGTAACCTCAGGAGTTTCGATAGTGCTTGGCATTTTGATGAGTTGACAACTTGTTGATATTGGTATCGCAGAGTGTAAACTTGAAAGGTTTAACTCGTCATTTGTAGCTATCGCGAGATCCCACATTCGGTGCGCATCGGATGACTTCCCGATAGCTACCCCACTCTTTGGCCAACCCCTATAATATCTGCAAGGGTGGGTACTGTATCGGAAATCTTTCGATTTCGGAGAGGCTCCGACGGTACTTGTATCTCTCTGCTCATGTTTTAATACCAACCTGACGGAGATACAGGCTAAGTTTTTTCAGTACATACCGACACTAATCAGCCCAGGCCGGCAACGTCGCTTTTTCAACAGCTTTACCTACTATATAGGCAATCCTCGGTCGCCATAGTTCAACCTCCAAACACAGGGAGGACTAAGCCCAGTCTGCGATATTTGCCATGCCACATCATCATTACTCTCTCAAAAAAACATCAACCGCTACCGCTGCGCTACACGCCAGCCAGCAGCACTCGCCTAGTTTTTCTATCCACTCGGTTTTTCAGAGCAGGTTCGTTCCTGCCTGGGCTACAATGTTGCTTCTGCCATTTTATCAACCAAGTCACCTACCTACTGTAGCTAGTTAGCTCAACCCGAGAGAAATCCTTGTCTGAAGAATATTATTAGAATAACGGTACCGTTGAAATAGACATACTCCGGCATATTATCCCCTATACCATTGGTGAGAAAAAGTCCTGGCAGCATACTGTGCAAAGCTTGGAGGGGGTGGATAGATCCTCCAGAGTATCACTATGACTTTTCAAATAATAATCACTGTCCCTTTACACTCCTAGTTTTCTATAATAATATAGTACATAGTCTCTTAGACAGAGAAAAACTTTGTTCATATTCAAAATGTGTATCAACAAACATGAAAGCTCATTATATCGTGATAAGATCGGTATAAAACAAAATACAAGACGCCTTAAATCTACTCATATGAGGACATATCGCCCCTAATCCATTTCCGTAGAAGACCGACCAGTTCTTTTTACAAATCCTTTAGCCAAAGGAGGAAGACGCCGACCCAATGCTATGCCCGCTAAAATGCAGTAATAACGCCATAGATATACACCACAGATTCGAATGACTTGACTCGAGCGCTGAGCTCCCTTCCTATCTGCTTTCCCTATGTTCAACTATAGGCAAGTCGGGACTGCTGAACCCGTTCTTGCCTCCCCCAAATTTGTTTACAATAACACTGAAGCGTTTGCTGAATCTCCGAATGTGTGTTCCAGGTCGTTCATCTTCTGGTTCATCTTTCACTGGATCGACCTGTCGTCTGACTTTTGGAACGAGGTTCAGATAAATTGGGTATAACATCCCGAATGAGAACAAGGCGACGATAACACAGTAGCTGTATTGAACGCTCTTGTGGTCCAGACGCTGTACAGCGAACATGACAAATTGGAAGATACCCCCGCCGCCACCAGCCGCGGTGAGAAGCGCAGCGCCCATCTTCGTATTTCTACCCAGGCCACGGAGCCCAATGGCGTAGACCATGGGGAAGACAGGTCCTTCAAAAAAGAAGAACATCATCGCCGGACCTGAGATGCCATTCCCCGAAGTATGCAAAGACATGGTCAGGATGGAAAATATGAGGCAGCCGAGAAAAATTATCATTAAGAGGATACGGGGCGGAATGAAAAGGCAGAGTGGTGCGAAGAGAAATCGGCCGACGGCGAAAGTGGTGAGACCGACAATGGCAAAGTTATCCGGACTTAGTGTAAGGGAAGGTGTGGGTGAGAGGGAGAGGAGGATACCATCGAACCAGACAGACATGCTCTCTTGGGCTGCCACGTAAAGAAATTGGGCCAATACGGCCAGGCCAAGAGATACATAGATGAGGCTGAACCTAGAGGAGAAGACGGTATTCGACTCATAGACTCCCAGGTCTTCGGATTGAACAAGAAGCTCGAAGTCGCTTGCTTCTGGAAGGGGCATGTAGTAGAAAAATAAGGCGAGGATGACGCTTAGAAGAGCCACGGCCAAGTAGGTCCATTGAATGTCAAGTAGACTGGGGTGGCTTTTAATGTTTGAGAATAGAACCCTCTCTGCCAGCAACTGGCTAAGAATGCTTCCCACAGCTTGTACGCCTTGAGAGAGTAGAAGTCGATACTCCGCGAATTGACTTGGTCCACATAGAGCAATGAAAGGATTTGCAGCAGTTTCAAGGACCGAAAGACCAAAGCCGACGACAAAGTTCGAAATGATGAATCCAGGAAAGGAGCTCAAAACTGCGGATGGCCAAAACATCAGAGTTCCTGTACCGTACACGCATAGTCCGGTGATGAATGTCGCTTTGAAGCCAACATGGCGCAAAGTCCACTGGCCCACCGTCATTGAGCCAAAAAAGTATGCTCCGAAGTAAGCAGTTGTGAGCCCTAGAGTTTGACTGGTGCTCTGTTCTGTCATATCAGAAATCTCGTTGTTTAAACTATTGAGTAATCCGTAGGAAAATCCCCACAGGAAGAACAAAATTGTTACTGCGGTGCAGTATTTGAAAGACTCCACACCTCTGGTCTTGAGCATACTTTTAGGTTTCTTCATGTTGACAAATCCAAAGTAGACCGAGCTTTCCCTGGGGTGGGTATTCTGAGTAGAACTATCGACCATACCAGGTTCCATGCCTGGGATAGTCAGGAAGTTCATCATGTGCACCTCGTCTTCTTGGTCAGCACCTGGCTGGCTACGAGGTAAGGGCTGTATGGTTTGACCAGGCTCTGCAGTCGAAGACAGTCGATATGCAGGTGCATTATCCAATTGTGATAAATAGTAGTCTTTGTCTGTTCCGGTTTGAGATAGATCTCGCAGCATGGAAGGTAAAATTCGGGTGACGAGAGGTTTCAACGTGGGTATGCAGGCACATATAATCCCAACATTCACCTCGACAGCGGACCACATGAAGGCCGTACTAGCGTTGAAAGGGAAATCTGATGCGGTGCCCAAATGCTCATGTGTCGCAATTTGGTCAGATGAAGCTTGTTGAAGGTAATAAATCCGCACAACATCGACGATAGTGACGAAAATACCCAATGCGAAAGTCAACACCAAGATTGTCTTTTGTCTTTGTGGTAATCGCATTCCGGTGAGGACTGGTATTGGTAGGACTAGAATCGCAAGATCCGTAATAATGTTGACTGGGGCTGAGCACAGGTAGAGTGTAACGATTGACAAGCATTGTCCTTGACTCACTGAGGGGTCGTATGCTGCCCTGACCGGACTGCATTGGAAGGCGTTTAAAAAGGTCAACACAACCCCAGCAACATTGACAATTCCAAGTGTGATATATGAGGCAATTCGCAGGATGCTTTGGGTGTTTTTCGACATGCGGAGGTAGAATACGAGGATTGAAGTTTTTGTTGCCATCAAGGCGGGGTTCTGCTGGGGGTCAGTAACTCGTCTTAGGCAGGGCGAGGGCAGGACAGGGCAAAGAAACAACATACATAGAGAATCGTGAAAGCGTATTCTGAACTTCGCAATGGACCGAGCCATCCTGGGGCGATATCGGCAGCGCGTCGACCCAAACCTTTTGAGGTCCCATAATCAATCGCAAAGGAAAGCCCAAAGGCAATAAACTTGGGCCAGTCAGCTTGCTGCCATTAGTTCCATGGCAGATATCCCAGCACTCACCCAAGCCAATATCACAAGCCAGTCATCTGGTGTCCTATGCGATAGAATTCCAAAGCGACTAATGAGCCTTGCGATGACGAACAGCGTTGCGAAAATGAAGGTGGTGGTCGTTACGATGAAGGCTGCCCTGCCGCGCCCATAGAGCTCGTTGATATTGATGGAGGACATTGGGACGTAATGTTCCGCCAAGCAGGAAGTACCAGAGGTGTTACGCTGTCATGGCTGTCGTCGATTCCAAAATGCCATTTGCAGGGAGGTATTGAATTTTGTTCGCGATACTCCGGGCCAAGCTTGCAGTGACGTCTGACTCGTCGAGGGGGGGATTCGATTGCCGGTCGAGTCTGGGAGCTGTGGTGATGGAATGAATATATGAGATGTTTTCCGTGTTTGCTGACCGAATAAGTATATATCTGAGGTAGGGTAAGGTAGTGGCGGAACACGAGGTGAAGGTATCTTTGGATGGCTTGGATCTTTGACCTACCTCCCTAAGGAGGGAGGCTTACTTGTGGAGGCTACCTACCCTACACCTATCCCAGCATCCACATCACTGCATTGCATCTGGTGCATCTTTCTGGCGCCCAACCTTGGGGTTGGCCTGGGCGGGCTGGATGCTGGAAGACCGATCTTTGGTGCCCTTACTATACCCTTAGAGAGTTAGTTACATAATAAACTTTTGGGGACTCTCGAGATGGGGATAGGGTAGGGTTGGTTGGGTAGTGGACGGATCAGAATATTAAATTACGGGTCTTGGTGGTACAAGTGTGGAGGTGGAAGAAACTTGGGGACGCCTTACCTAAATGACGTGCGATCTACAGCACGCTCCCTTTTTGAGTTAAATACTCGCAAACGGTAACCCCATACAAGTACGCTCCGTATTATTCGGACCAATCAAAGAGCTTAGATTTGGCTTTTACCGTAAGTAAATCATAAGCAGCCTCACTTTAAAAATGATTTGGCTGTGAAGTATATTTCTCTTACTCCAGAGAGAGCTAGTCATGTCCGCGGGATTTGGTGGAGATTGTCAGACTTGGGGGAAAAACGAATACGACTGAAATTTTCGCATATTCTTTTAGGGGACTCTAAAATGCTACCGGAACAAAATAAAATAACAGCCAGCTTCTACCGTATCGCACGTCAACCTCTCCAGCCGAAGTTACACAAGATATATCCGGGCAGAAGGAGGACCCTCCCATATAGAAATCTCCCCGCCGCTCAGTTGAAATAGACCCCGGCGTGTCTGTGCACACCAAGCCGCCGGGGCCGGGATAAAGGAACAGCAAGTTGCGGTCCCGAGCCGCCTCATCTGCGCTCTCCTCTTTTACCACGCCGCGCCGCGCCCATCTCGGGGAATATTTTCTCTCGATAATGTGGTATGGTACGAAGTACAGCCTGTACAGGTGCACAAGAAATCGCGCAAGGAATCTTCTCTACCCGAGTCCCTGCTCCGTACATGGTTGGCTGTTATTCCTTCCGTGTCACGACGATGAAGTATTGTTCGTACCCCATACGCCGTACCGAGTACAAGTACGGATACGGAGTACTGAAACTTCTAGCCTTTACCCCGCAGTCGCACAGGGCAGACAGGGGCGGTGAGACGAGAATGAGGGGGGTTACACGTGACGTGACGAGTTTCCTACGGGGATATCTGATTGTTGTACTTACTACTTATCTTCTTATTTGTTTATTTTGAGTATACTAATTTTCATAGTCAATAGGCAATGCAACACATACTTCCAGTACGAAGTCTGGCCTTAATAATATGCCTTGTATCCCCTCCTAAAATATATATCTAAGTTGAACTGTCCTATTAAACCGGGAACTACACTTCCCGAAGCTGCTGCCTAGATCTATACATTCAGATCAAATTTTAATCGGTGCTGGAGGTTGAGGGTTGGAGAAGCTAGGGTGGCCACCGATTAATGCTGTAGCCTACCTATGTATTTAGCTTTTCGTCCCGTCTCTATTTTGACTAAATGACCCTATCCTCCATCTAAGAAGCGCCATTCTACTATATCATATACTCTCAAACTTCTAGGCAGTCGTTCAAAGCATATAGCTATATGATCACGTGTATAGCGTATTCAATGCCGACCCCTGACCCTTAAGTAAATAGGCAAGTTTCAGTCATAAGAGGTCTACTTGGACTTTACATAATACCGCGTATGTATGCCTGCCCAGCACTCTCAGAGCTCGAACCTGTATGGCAAAGTTGAAAACAGGCTCATCGCATTATGACCTCCATTCCATACAGGGCTTGATCGCTAAATAATTCGCATCACAAAGGGGTAGCGAAGTTAACTCTGCTCCTAGTATTTCTATGTAATAGTAGGTGGGTATCCTAAGAATTCCTAAGACTACCGGTACGTTACTAGTCCATCGAATCATCAAGTCGTACATAATAACCAGACAGAGATATTTCAGACTCGAACTTCGAAGCCCCTGACTGTGCTAAGCGAGGACCCGGATCCGAGATTCTGGCTCCGACGAACAGCATGCGCGCCGTTCATGCCAGGACTTACAGTTACTGTACTGACCCGGGAAATGGAAATGCGATGAATGACGATTAAGTCTTGATTTGATCTCCGCTTCACTATCATCCCTTCAATAGAGCCATTATCGTGACGCTTATATCTAGCGATTTTGTTTTCATGCTGCAAGTTCGCTAAAACTTGGAATTGTGAAAGATAGATAGCATGTCGTTCAAAATCACACCCCTCCCGTCCCGTCTTCCATCTGAACGGCGACCGTCAGCTAAGAGTAGCTCATCGGGATGTTTCTCACCTGGTGCGGCGACTAGTGGATTGAACTTTTTGGTGGTTGGGCTGATATGCGTTCGTCTGTGGGAAGTTTGGGAAGGGTTAATATTCATTTCCGGGACGTGTCAGTGGTGGAAAAGCATAACCACCTCCCGGTTTGGTTTAGGTTAGGGGCAACTTCCCGTTTCAAGTTTCAATCTTTTTTGTAGTCTGTAGACTTGAGCTTCGTTGAATCGGTCTTTAGATATGATATTATTTCGTACACAGCGTTATGTGGTTCAACTGTCAATTTGGCCCCATTTGTTACGAATGCCCTTTCAGTTCTTTGATGTCGAGATTCGTGGTAGGGTAGGGTAGGGCAAAAAAGGGGTAAGATATATCTCAGAGCAAAAACGACATTTATAAAGGCTAACAGTGAAAGTCATACGCAGATACCATAGCCCTATTCTTCCTCCTTCCTCAAGGAAAAAACTGGTTCTTCGGCCGAGGAAGACCAAGATGTTCCCGCAGCGTCGTGCCCTCATAATCACTACGGAAAAGCCCCCGTCTCTGCAACTCCGGCACCAACCGCTGCGTAACATCATCCAACCCCTGCGGCAAGAACGGCAAACACACCGTAAAGCCATCAGCAGCCTCCTCCGCCAGCCAAGTCCCAAACTCATCCGCGATGGACTCGGGCGTGCCTACAAACGCCAGGCCAGAATACCCGCCATACCGCTGCGCCAGCTGTCTCACAGTCAGCTTCTCCTCCCTCGCCAGCCGAATCACGCCCGCCTGGCTCGTCTTGCTCGCGTTCGTCTCGGGGATATCGT
>QGMG01001068.1:0-12808 GCA_007825325.1 Lachnellula cervina
GTTGCGGAATGGGAGCGCAGAGGAAACTCGTTGAGGGGTGGTGAAGGAGGTGAGGAGGGAAGGTGGGGGATGTTTATATGTTTGGATTGGTGGTGGGGTGTGGGTTGAGATTGAGGTTGGGATTTAATGTTAATAAGTGGGTGGGTGAGTGAGTGAGTGTGGGTACGGACTGGGTCAGTGACTGGTTTTGGCGCTATATATTTCTCGCCTGCTCTGCTGTTCTGAATCTTTCGACATCATTGAGATTTACCATTTACTCAGTCTTTCACTCTCTGGCGTGCGTGTTGTTGTTCGTGTGTCTGTCGTTTTGTGCTCTCGGGTGTGAGATGTTTCGAGGCGCAGTTTGGTTGTTTGAATATGGCTGGCTGGCTGGCTAGCTGGATGGGATGAAGGAAGGAAGGTTCGTGAGAAATGGAATTTTTGACAGCAAGTGTGGTATTGACAGAAAGTAACTGACTGACTGACTGACTGACTGACTGACTGACCGACTGTTTTTCTTGGTTCAGGTTGGGTTTGACAAGCAGGGATTCCTTTATGTTAGTTTTATTTCCTACGGTATGAATTATTGTCGCGTTAGATTATATCTTAAGTGCCAGCTGAGGAAAGCGTCCCTGGGCCGCCTCGTGCTACCGTTGGGAAACTTGATGGATTGTGGTGGGTGGGTGCTTGAGCGCTATTTATACTAAGTAGTAGGAGCCTCACTTTTGGGGGTGGGGGCATAGTGAATAGCTGATGAGTGAAGTGGTGGTGGTGTTTAGAGATGCAGGAATTGTTGACACGGATGAGTGAATGTGAAAACCGCGAGGACCAGTACTTTTTTTTCCTCTGAGCGCGGTGAGGTTTGAGTTGATGTCGCTACTAGAGGAAATGATAAAAGCACAAAAGAAGTATCAGCGAGTCTTGCAAAACCATCCCATCCTTACGCTTATCTCCATCACAGCTGTCTCGGGCTTCAATGGTTGCTTGGCTGCTTGAGCCTTTTTGTTTGGTTGGAGTGGTTTATATATGTATAGTCGTATCTCAGCTACTGTAAATACAATTTCAAATTTCTGGGTAATGGATGGCGCCGAGGGGTTTGAGCGAGTTGACAGCAAGTGTGACTGTGACGGTATTTGGTTTAGTGACAACAAGGTGGTATCAATACTTCACACCTGTTTTTTCACTCAAGTGAGGAAATCTTTCTCGGAAGAATGTTCCGGGAGGCTGTGCAATCGCAAAACCATGAGATTCTCAAACGCGTTTCTTCTTTTGCAAGAAAATCTAGATATTGACACTAGAAAGAAAATGACTACAAATTTGGTCTTGACAACAAGTGCTTCAACTGAGCCTGTTACATCCTCGTGGTCACGTCGGGAGGAATTAGTGCAAATTTTCCCTTTGATCTGATTTGGCTTTGATATGGAAGCAGCAGCCTGCCTGGCCACGATCCTATGCTAGTATCTACATTGTGCTTGCCGTTCTCCGTTGATTGTGACGGCATTTTATATAATTCACCTGTGTGGTTTGGCGGTTCTTCTTCACTATCCATCGCTCATGCTTGCTTAAAAGTGAAATGTTATTCGATCAAGTGGTCCGCCTTCTGCATTATTATTATTATGCTCCGTTCCTTGTTATTGAATTTTAATAGCTCAATTAAGAGAAACACAGTTGCCTTGTTTAATGGCATCCAGCTGGTGGCCAAGCGGCAGTTCCAACCACCAGTTCTTAAGTTTTATGAAGATTCAAACGTGACAGGAAAACAGCTTCTGTCCTTCATGATCTCGCGGTTATAGGCAACCATTATGGCTTGCAATTGAAATGACATTCTTATTTCTATGCTGTATGAAATACTTTACACCTTCACTACTTCTTCCACCGGTTATTGCTATTTTGTATCCAGTCAGACATCGGATCCGAGGTCCAAGTAACTTCATGTTCTGTGTTCTGCATGAACGTAACATGACTAACATGTTGCAAAACCTTATCGTCGTAATCGATAATCTTCCCATTCCGGTGCTCAAAGGTCGTAAGTGGGTTGTCATAACGATCTTCTGGTATATTAAGCCCGTTACTGAACTTGTGTCCAAACGATATATCCCACTTTTTCTGGCCAGGCATCCGATGTTGTCCTAGAACATCGTTGCGATCTTCCCCCAGCCACAATATATTTCGAGTAGGCGCACAAGCCACATAACATGCCACGAACGGCAGTAACCCAGAGAGCCGACAGTCTTTTTCCATCCCATTCGCATCTACTTGCAGCGGGACGGCGCTTTCCACTACGGGACATAGCGAGCCAAGGTACTTGGGTGCTGTTGGGAAGACAGAATCTTTCGGATCCACTAGCTGCAGCCCATTATTGTCTAAGACGCACACATACAACTCAAAGGTCCTCGTATTGACCACGCCAGCCGCGGTTTCGAGCGCGGTCACGCTCTGACACGCATACTGTGTTCCATTGATACCCAGCTTCGATAAGTCTTCAGTGTGCAAGGTCGGAAAAGTTGCCCCAGAGTCTAGCAACGATCGAAACGCAAGTTTAGGCCCTTCTGCTTGTGTATCAACCCTTCCCTGATAATCCTTGGTCGCCTGCCACTCCGTTGAGCTCTGGAGTTGCGGCATGCGCATCACCCAGCCTGAACGCTTCCAGTATCCTTGCATGATGCGGTAGTGACCCAGATCGGTGTAGTTCTCATCTCGTTTCAGCGCGACTACTCCCATTGCCCTTGGATGATCCTCGTGGTGCACCTTCAGGGGTGGTTCCCACCAGAGCCAGTGCGGGCCGTA
This sequence comes from Lachnellula cervina, assembly GCA_007825325.1. NCBI lineage: Eukaryota > Fungi > Ascomycota > Leotiomycetes > Helotiales > Lachnaceae > Lachnellula > Lachnellula cervina. The sequence goes on from QGMG01001068.1 coordinate 2,767, forward strand.
GGCTAGGGCGTAGCGGTCTAGACGCTCTTGCCTGTCGCGGACGAATTCACCATATGTTGACGCCGTGTCGACAACTTGACCGGCGTACATGAGGGTGTAGTGGTCAGAGTACTGGATTGTACCGGTCAAGTAGCCTGCGATGGCGCCGCGGATGTTTTGCATCTCTGGCTCGAATCTGGAAGTGTTGAGTGCCCATTCCAGGGTATCTAGCCTCCCTTGTATTGCGGATTTAACCGGATCTGGGGCCCTGATTTGACGTTAGTAGTTATCAATTCTCTGACGAAGAGGGTAACTAACCCAACCCTCACATTTTCTTCCAACGTTTCGTCCAAAGCTGCTCTGTCTTTTCTTGCCTGCTGTAGAGATCTCTCGACGACTGGCAGTAAACGCGGCTCAATTTGGTGAGCACGGTATACCTCCTCCCAGATCTCAACTTCTTTGTCGGCACGCCCGATCTTACTCAGTCCGATAGTCTCTTTCTCGCCCCAAGCTCGCGATGGGAAGAACGTGCTGCCATCGCAAACGTCTTGTATTATGGGTTCCTTGGGATCTGATGGCTTTCGTCTGGCCTCTCTCATGGTAGAGGATTTAGGTGCGGGTCCAAGTTGTTCGATTAGTACTTGCGGAATGCAGTGCCTGTCCTTGGAGGGGCAATTTCCATCATGGATGGAGATTGAATGCCTCTCCCGTGAAGGGCTCTTGGATTTTGCTTTGCGAATTGGGGAACGTGAGGTTTTTGATGACATGGACTGTCTTCTGGATCCGCGTTTCGGCGAAGCTTTACGGGGTGACTTGGGCCCACCTTTCAGTTGAATAAAAAGATTGGAAAAGTCTCTGTTGAGAGTAGTGGTTTGGCTGCGAGTGGCTACCATGATTGTGGTATGAAAATTGGATTTTTTGGAGGTAAATCATGAGGCAAATAATTTGGCCTTTATTGGTTCTGACCAGGACAAAGTGTTGACTGCCATCTCGTCTTATAGTTAGAGACATTTCTTCAATCTGCTCTGCGTTCAGAAAAATCAGAAGGTCGTCTTCAAATCTGAAGCCAGAAGGTTCCAGTTGACCCGCATGCAGTGCCTACCCAGACAGATGCCCTTGTTCTTCGGATTATTGGAATAGCTGGAATTTCCATGCTCTTAGCATTCCTGGGTTTGTTGGTTTCCGCTTTGGGCCAGGAATGCATTGGGTGAGACAATTTCCTCCTCCCTCGCGGGTGTCGCAACGTGCGAACTGAACGCAGAATTTATTTTCAGATCAACGTTTTGCTGCCTATATGGATACAATCTTTCGTTTCAGTCACCGAATTCCGTTTTCAGAAGATTTGGAAGTCCGTTGAAACTAGAGGGACAGAGGTGAAGCACGACCGAGTCTGAGAATGGCCCCCAAGGTCGCCAAGGGGTAGGTGTATTAGTCGTCTAAACATGCAATTATTTGTTACGATGCTGATAGTTGCATAGTCGTAGGAAAGGTCGTCCGCCTGCCCCTCGTCCCCCGATTTTGGAGGAGGATTCACCTTCACCTTCACCACCTCCAACCGACAACTTGGCGAACGAAATAGCAAACGGAACGGCGAGAGCAACGGCGTACGTGACGAATTACCTAGAACACTCCGTCCCTTATGATCCATCAGCTCCACGGCCAAAGCGAAATTTTATTGATAAGTCAAGGTTTTTCAAGGGCCACCTGCAGCCTGAAGTTTCTGAGCGACTACAAGAAGCCAAGAATTTCCTGGCCGATGAGGACCCAAACCGGTGCTTGGGGTTCGACCACAAAATAGCGCAAATCGAGGAATACATCAAATATATCCAGGACGAGAAGATTGATCATGATGAGTTTCTTCTCCGCGATGTCAAGATTATGGCAGAAGTCCATCGTGACTGGGTCAAACGAGCGCAAGAGGGCCTCCCCGAGACAAAATGTCATCCAGGACCTTCTATCATGCCTGTTTCGATGCGGCTCATCCCAGCGAACGACTTGGTCGATATTCAAGAAGAGAAAGAGGCCATGGGAGTCATAACCCAGACGAGAGAAGATCATGCGCCGTTTACTACAACCTTTGAAGAAGACCACAGGGAATTCATCCAGGCGATGCGATACGATGCTTGTGCTGACCCAGTCGAAGTAGATGAGAATAGCAATCTTCTTTGGGTTGAAAGCAGAGCTTATGCATGGGCGCTGAGAGAGCCATCCATGATTCCGCTATGGCTACATCCCACCAAAGGCATTCCGAAGAATGGGATACTGCCAACAGAAGAGAAACCATGGTATCGTGCAGCTATGAAACGTCTGAAAGTTTCAGGTACTACGAACAGTCGGCCAGCAATACAACGTTTGCCTGATTACTTGAAAAAGCGACAAGACTGGATCAATTTCTTGTTGCAAGGTGGCGGAGACCGCACCGAGTCGGGGCAACAGGAACTCGAAGATCTCTTGCATCTGCATGAGCCACAGGCAGTTCGGGACCTCCACGACAGGTACTTAGCGGCGAAATATGACCGTGAGTTTGCAGAACGACAAGGAACCGTACCCACGCGGAAGACCCGAAGTATCTTGCAACAAGCACTGGAAGCTTCATATGTGGAGTTTCGAAAAGAATTTGGGAAATGGCTGCGAAGTTTTGAAAAATATGGCGTGCAGCTCATGGTTCTCAGGCCCGGTGTGACTCCACAGGATGTACCCGGTGTCTTTTACCTCCCTGGTGAGGATATCATCGCGCAATATCAGTATGTGGAGGTTGAATATGCACAAGCATACTTGAGGCAGATAAAATCAGATGGTTTCAATTCTTTGAACGCACAGGAAAAAAGGACCCTTATTGAGGTTCTTCGTAACGAATTGAATGAGGCAGCTCTAGCGGAATGGGATCGACAAACTGCACACGAAGCTGCACCACAGGGAAACGAAGATCACATCTTTGACGTCTTGGCCGACTCTTTGTTTTCCGAATTTCTGACTGCATTGGCAAGTCAATTTGACAACATCAGACTGTCGCGGCCAGGAGAAATGAAAGGTGCTCGAAAGGAGTGTTTATATCTGAAATGGGATTTCCCAAAAGTCGATGAAGTACTTACCGACGCAAACAATGTTACAGACGACTTGGTAGCGGGGGTCGACCTTTCGGCTATTCAAAACGAGATCAATGGACTTTTGAAAAGAAGTAGGAGAGGATCTTTTCCGGGAATGAATCTGCCCAAGGACGAAGAAGAGAGGCTGACCGACCTACTCATACCATTTGCACATCTACCCCTCAGAACGAAGATATATCAAGCTAAACTTGCAAACGAGAAGCTTAAGGCACAGCTGAGCGTCTTTCCGGAAGATAAAATTGAGGCTGAAGAGATAGAGAAACAACGAAAAGAAATGTGGGACGCGTGGCTGAGAGGATTTAAAGATCACGAAGTTACTCTGAAAAGACAACGTTCTAATGAAGGTCATCCCGGTGTTTTATACTGGCGAGGTGATTTCCCCGCCAATGAAAACCCAACGGCAGTCATGAAGCGAGCGACGGCTGAGATAAATCACCGGTTAACTACCGGCATCATCAATGGAGAAGAGGGCTTCCGCCAGGGGATGGCAAGGGCCCTCCAAAACGTCCACTACCCTCGACTTGCAAAAGCAGAACTGGCCTTGGACGCACTACAAAAACAAGCCGATGAAGCTAATGCAGATCGGGACGAACAAGAAAGCACTCGACTCCAAGCCTTACACGACAGTAAACGTGCCGAATGGTGGCAAGAGTTTCTGGCTTGGATAGAGACCTTCCGCTCCTTCAAGGTAGAAGTTAGACAGTGCCCCAAAGGCGAAGAGTATGATTGGCGAGGAGATCCATCTACTCTATTCTACCACGGTCCCATACGAGACGAATATCCTCACTACTTGTATCGGCTAGGTGTTGACCACAAGACCACTCTTTCGGATGAAGAGATTGCCAAAGCAAAATCCCTCTTAGATATGGGGACAGCAGCCGGTCTAGAAGGCGCTGATCTAGGAATGCAAGTACGAGCTTATCTACCTTTGCTTTTAGCCGACACGCTGGATGAGTCTTCAGAGTCCCGCGATGAAGTATTTGTTCCCAATTTTGAAGATTGGGTAACGAGACTCAGGGTATATAAAGCTGGACCGAATGGGTCCCATGCTCCTCGGCCTACTTCAAATCCTAGTATCCATCCCAAGTCCTTGCCAAGCATCAACGAAGCCATGGAACATTGGATAAACTCAACTTTGAGAAGGACCAATCTGGACGCTGTCCCCAACGATAAACGGCTACTCGACAAGCGAATATACAAATACTGGCAAGTACAACACAAGGTCTTGACGGACAACTTGAAAGCTGCGATGCTTTCTGAAGGCTACACTGCTGAAGAGCTCGAAGACATGGATTGGACTATTGTAGGCAGATGCCGAGGTGGATTCGAAAGGTTCAAGGATGAATGCAGACGTTTCGGGTTCAAAATCATTGGCGAAGGAAACGGAATAGAATCGGACTACGCTGTCTCGAAACGACCGAATCAGGTTACCACGGATACTGGTCCAAATCCAGGATATGGTTCCATACCCCCGGAAAACAGATTCGTCCAGGTCCCATTGCCCACGTTTGCGTATGAACCCTCCGAAGTAATATCGACAAAGGAAAAGAGAATCAATAGTCTTCTACAGAATCTTAAAGATGAGGGCTACAAATTCGTTAATCGGTGGGTGGGGCGTCGCCCATCTTCATTTAGCCAGAAAACCGAGGACGAAGCGATCGAACTGCAGCAATTGTTACAAGATTTCTATCCACAGAACATCTTAAATGCGAATCAAGAGCTGGTCTCGGGGAAACTGAAAGGGAATACCTTCCGCGAGAAAATTGATCACTTTGAAGCCACGATTGGGAAATGGATGGATCTCCTTATTGAACTTGGCTCGGTTCACGTTTCGGAAAGCATAGACCCGGATCTACTAGGCTATCAATCGAAAGAGCTTCATTATCTGCCATTAGAAGCAAGACTTGAAATCTTGGGCTCAAATAAGTCGCAGATTGTCGAAAGAACCAAAACTCAGATACACGCAGCGGAGATGGAGGAGGTGAAGGCGGCAAAGGATAAGGCAGCCCAAATCCAATACACAACGCAGGAGATAACAAAGCTGGAACGTGAGATCAACAAACTCTTGCAACAAAATAGCCGCAGCCACTTGAAATACGACCAAATGATGTCTCTATATAGTCACCTATCGGCTGTGATGGTGCCTGATCTTCGAGCCATCCATGAGAACTTCTTGGAGAAGGATCTGCATGCCAAAAGTAAAATGCTATTGGAAGAAGAAGCTGCAACATATTCAGAACTGGCTCGTGATTATGATGATATAATGACTCGATGGATCGCATCATTTCCCCCTGAAGGGATACGAATAGGGCGAAGAGAAGATGCAGATGTGAACTCCCACGCAGGAGTTTTGTATCTAAATAATCTGCCTGAAACCAAAAAACCACCTAGGAAAACGAAGCCTTTACACATCCAACTCAAAGAGGTAAGACTCAACGACTGGATGAAGAACACGACTGGACTATCCGACGCGGACGATACCAGGTTGGAAACGACATTAAGAACACTTTATCGCTCCCACAGCCACAAATACCGCCAGAGGATATTGGTTGAACTGGCGGAAAACCTGGGTTTACAGTATCCGGATCAAATCGGCAGTCTAGTTCCACCTGAATTGCTCCAAGCAGAAAGGTCTTCATACATCGAAAGCCGACTTGCGCTGGGATTCACAACGTGGCAGATGCTTCTACGGAAAGCTTCATCTCAGCTACACAAAGACACCTCAGCGTTAGTTTTGACTGAGTCACGACCAGGATTTTGGGATATCACGTTACAGCATCTTGACCCAGACGCCTTAGCTGAGGCTCCAGCCAATGTTCCGTATTGGATGAAAAGCGCGGAGACAGCATTCCTTTATTTGGCGAAGAAGGTTCGGGGCCATGATGCGCTGTTGCCTGAAGAGAAAGTAGAGGCTGAAAGGCGTCTGGCGCCGGTTTCTCTATCGGAGATCAATAAAATGGAGGATCAGATTGCAGAAAATAAAGTAAAACATTATTATCAGCAGAAGGGAGATGATCATCCGTTCACAAATCAAGAAATGGAAGAGCTGGTCGAGCTTACTCTTCGATACCACTGGCAAAGGTTTGGTTACATGTTTCCGGCGCTGAGGGAAGAGATAATTCCTGAAGTCAAAGTACCAGATCCCGTCGGGAACTTGGTGGACAGGGCTCGTCAACCATGGGATTCGGCCTGGTCTTGGCAAGTTCCAGCACCTTCAGTGCACCCACAACCAAGTGAAATTGAAACACGGGAACTGCAGGTTGAGATCAACAATCTTCTAATACGGTGGAACAGAAACGAGATCACTGAGGAAGAGCGCAAAGAACTGTTCTTTCTCTTGGACGGTCGCCTAATGCCTGTCAAGCTCCAATCGTACCACAATCAAGTCCACTGGCTTTTCATCCGCTCACGGTCCGACGAAGGGCTTGGTCCTTCGGAAAGTCTCAGGTTAATAGAATTGACAAATCTGTGGGAAAACTCACGTGAATCTTGGATCGAGGAATTGGCAAAGACGGGAATAATCCTGGACACTTTTTGGTACTCACGCGGATCACTCAACGAACTGTTTTCCCGCGCAATGGAATGGAAGAGAGCAGCAACACAAATTCCGGCGAGAGTCCCACGCAGTACAAGTTTCAGAGAGTACCCTGCTCTAGGCCATGAATACTTGGATGCGAAAGTCGAGAGGGTGCACAAGGTGTATGCTCTCCTGAGACAATACTTAGATGCTGGTATTGGGAGTGGCATCACATCGAACAGACTTCCATTTTTGGACCAGGTACCATTAGAGCTACGGGAGGTTCATGATCATTTGCGCCAGGCGTTTGAGTCACTCCATGCTGATGGCGGTGACGGTCAGGATGACAATCCTCAAGATGCTGAACAAGTCCAGTTGCTCGAAGAAGATTTTGTCAAATTATACTTAGATTGGTATCGCTCACTCGGAGAAGTAAGTCACAAAACCATGGAATAATACCCATCAACCCATCAACCCATCGTTGCTAAAATCTACACAGTCGGAGCAAATCGAAGCCTTAGATGGAACGTTGGGAACCAAATCCCACACGGAAACAACAAGCTCAGCGGAAAATTCTAAGACTGCCACAGATTTCACCAATAAAGCCGAGAGAAGAGGAATCCAAAGAGCGGCAACCGAACATGCGTTGAACCTGTTAGCTACCAACCAAGAACAGCACCGTCCAAATGATCGGTTCAGAAGATTAGATCTGCCTGCCCGGTATCAGCGTACCCCGAAAGAAGTCCCACTCTGGCTGCCGCTTGAGCCGTGGAAACGGCCTGTAGAGATGGACACCTTTGAGTTCACCAAGAAACTGTTGACTTTCCAGCAATGGAAGGATTCTGAATATGAACAAGCTCGCACTCGCACAGTTAGTCGGCGTTCAGGGTTGCTGCCAGCCCCGATCAACTTTAACGGTCCTTTCACCCTCAATACCGCCGACGATCAACAAGAAGCTGCTAGAAGAAAGCAACTGCAATTGACACTACTGTACTCTCGCCTAGGTGAAGCTGAACGTTTAGCTCCACGCCCGTTGATCCAACAGCTACTTCTTCGCATCCAGGAGGGAATGAACTTGGATTCAAGAAGAAACCATCGTCTTTGGGACGAGGAAAATTTAACCGAATCCAATCTCGAAATCGTCGAAGAATTGACAGAACCATCTTGGGATGAAGAGCGGAGACCTTTTACAGATTTTGATTTGGGCCTGAGCGACGAGCAATGGGCCAACTTGCAAGAGTTTGAAAAGGATGTTGATGAACACAGACACTTGCTTCCCCTGTGGACTGCCCCTGAGCTACCCCCATCAATTCCAATCACTGATCCAGACGACGAGGTTTTATATCGCCAACCCAAACACAATCCAGCCCAGCCTAGCCTGAAGTTCATGTCTGCAGAAGCATTGAAACAGAACATTAATACACAAAGACTGCTCGAGGAGTTTTCAAATCTCCATCTTTGGACTAATGAAGAGGCAACGAGATATTTCACTGCAATGCATACAGCAAGTCGGATCCAGTAGGTGGTGATCGATTGTTTGTGAGCGGGCTTTCTGACAGATATTAGTTTTGACGCGGAGACAAACTCAGTATCGCAAATACCACTTAGTGGCCACCCAGAAAACCGATATGTGGTATCCAGAGACACTGCAGCGCAGTCTCCAGGAGTACATATACTTATGGATGGTATCTTTGAGGTCCAGTATGATATGAAGGGAACCATGGGCCCACCTATCGTCCAGCCGAATAAATACCACTATCTGCAAAGAATTGCTTACAGAATTGGTCGCGACATTTCGAAAAACCTGCATACGATTGCTGGCCCTGCCGTAGATGAAAGACAGTACTTGCGAGATCAATACCAAGCTTTCGAAGCGGCAGCACGACACATGAATCCGTTTTCCCGAGCTGACTTGGCGGCAGACATTTTGAGCACTTCAGCTACCGAACCAACGGAGGTCAATCTACAAAGACTAGCGACCGAGTTGAATGGAGTTGCACCAGATCTTGCACAGGATGCTGGAATCAATCCAGAAACCATGGATGAAAAGGAGGCCGCAAGTCTACTCCAAATGGAAGTTTTGGAGGAAGCGAGCAATAATTGGGAGTCGCGCTTCCCAGAGAATGAGCATGTTTGGGAATTTGCTCGACCAAGAGTGGAATTACACGATAGGACCGTCCGAGGCCGTGTCGTCCAGGTTAGGCAGAAGCAACAACAGTTCTTCAGGATGGACAGATACCCACTGCCCTGCCAATGCGAAGCGACCCAGACAGCTATTGAGCAATGTGGACCACAAGTTCAAGAAAAGCTAGAACGTGACTCGCCAACGCCGGAGCCAACAGAAACTCAGATTGGTACGGAGATGCGGGCTGAACGACCAATTGAGATGCATAGGGGCATGAATAAACCCCCGTTCTTCCCATTCGGAGAAACCCCTTACTCGGCTGCTTATCTCGACTGGAGAATGCAAAACGATTTGAAAGATGGTAAGTGGCACTTACTATTAAAGAGTCATCAGTACTAATCATATCACAGTTCCTGAGTTTCAGTCTAAACCTCAGAAGAGGGCATTCTTCTCCCGAGCTGCCAAACCCAAGAAACGAAGAGTCGCCCCCTATGCTCTTCCAGAAATCGGTGATTGGAAGCCAGAGAATATCAGCGAGGAGGAACACAGAGCGAACATGATCGAACTTGCGAAAAGCATCCCGTCATTCCCCAATCCCAATATCCTAGAGAATTACCACACTCAAGCGGAAATCGCCGTGATCAGACGTCGGGAGGCCTATCAAGCGATCCAAGCAGAGAGGCGCAACGCTACTACGGCCATGGAGAATCTTTTAGGCAAGAAGCTTAAATATGCTACTGCGCAAGAGACGTATGATGCGGCGAGAATATTGAATCTGGACGTTCATGATCCCAGGATCTCGACATCTAAAAAGACCGAGAAAGTCGCGCTTACGCACCAAGAGGTCAACGCACCTGTAACAAGAAGAAACGCCGACCGAAGAAGTCCGAGGCCTGGAAGCAGAGGTGGTGTACCTCGATTAGTTTCGATTAGTAGCGCTGCTGGACCTGCCAGGAATACGAGGTCTAGGTCGCCTAGGAAGAGACCTGCTGATGATCATCCAGCCGGTCAGGGTTTGCCGAAGAAGAAAAAGAAGAATGTGACGTTCCCAGATGGTAGGGGATTGGAGATATAGGGTTGTACGGCTACTGTACGTGGTAAGAGTGTGTGTGATGTAATAAGGGAGTTTCTAAGAAATCCTTTCTTTCTGTGCCAGGGATTTTGTCTGTATGATTATATTGCTATTTTATATCTATCCCCGGTTAGTGCGCTTCAGATGCGCTTCAAATGCGCTTCTTCTAATTCTGTATGATGATACTTTTTAACGAGGTAATTGTGCTCACCAGACTTTTGAGAATGGAGTGTGAGCATTGC
>QGMG01001069.1:0-12791 GCA_007825325.1 Lachnellula cervina
CATCCTAATCCTAAGTTATAATAATAATAGAGAAGATTATTAGGTACAGATAAGTGAAAAGTTCTAGGAACTTATTATTTTATAGGAAAAATAATTATAATAAGAAAAGGGAAGCTATAGGAAAAGAGAGTAGATAAGGGGGTTAGGCTTTTAATTAGATACACGCTAAGCATGCGCTAAGCATGCACTAAGTGTATATAATAGAATTTTTTTATACGTACTATATCTCTCTTATATTATCTCTACTCTCGCTAAAGTTTAGCTAGTATAAAGAATATTATACTAGTTAAGCTTTAGTAGCGCGATTCTTTATACTAGTTGAACTTTAGCGAGATTACACTAGTTGAACTTTTAGTTATACTAGTTCAACTGTAAGCTCGGATAATCGTCAAAAGAAAACATTCATCTCATTAGTAAACTTCAGCTTAGAAGCACCAAAGGGTTCCTCCACGATTGGCTTTCTCTCCTTGCGTTTCATGGCAGTTATACCACCCGACTTTCAGTCTTTGATGCCTCATGTCACCCTCTTTTATCTTACAATTCTTATCAAGTGATAAAACAGTAACCGTGGGAATAGACGGGACAGTTACTCGGGAACCGCATGTATAGAGGTGTATAGAAACACTGTTTTCTTTCCTTTCCCTCTCATGTTAAGAGGTCATAGTCACGTCCCCAAGTCAGCATTGTTCAAAGTATATTGCCCCATGTGGCGACTGAGACTCTGTGCAGACTGTGCAAGACGCTGCTGCTCCAGCCCTAACCGCCATCACGTCCTTGGGAAATCGCGGCATACCCAATAAGGTATACCTCGAACGCCATGACCCAAAAGGCACCCTACCCTGCGGTAAGGAGCTACCTCCCCGTGCTTATGAAGAATTGTCTTGCTTTTCAAAGACCGAGACTCATATAAAGGGCGCAGCCAGACGTATTTGTCACCCAGACGCCTAATCAGCCTCCTCGGTTTCTGTTCTAATAGTGTATCTTGAATTCCGCCGCAGAACCATCTCCGTGGATTCCCGTAACAGTGTATTGGCTGATCCACTCTGTTTCTTGATCTTCAATGGAGATTTTCGATGTCTGTGATATGGTCAGAGCTGACTCTGCCAAGTGTGGAGTTGGATCTTGGTCGCCGCCTAGATTGCGGAGGTGGATGTGGAGGGAGCAGACGCCTTTGTGGGGGGTCATTGACGGACTTGAAAGTATTTTCCTGGAATCGTAGGAAAGGGTGCCTCCAGGGTGGCTGCATGTTGTGTCCATGCGTCCTTCTCAAAAGGTGATGTCTGGGATGATTAGTTAGTCATTGATACAACAGGTGAATACGGGTCGTCGCTTTCGACCCTTTACATCTGCTGTATGATATGGACAGGAACCAGAAACGGCCTCCACGTCCGTATTCGTTACGAAGACACTTGTGATAAATGCTCATGACAGCCTAATTGAGACTGTAATTGTAATTTCCACCTGCCTCATGCTTTGAATAAAGGGGCGGGGGGCATTTTCACCACTCGCTACTCCTCCCCCCTGAATAAAAGTTAACAATCCTTTGCGTCACTGTAAATATGAAGGGACTTACCAAATAATATCACTACATCCAGGGTACTATCTGACCTTATAAGTACCCTTGTCATAAGTAGTCAACCGGTTTTACAGGACCTATAAAGCGTCTAGCCATTTAGTCATATATGATCCTACCTCCGTATATTTTGCAGAGACAGCCCACAATTTGATGATTTTTTCCGGGACGGGGAAGTACTTTTCAACCCGCGTGGTCCACTCATAGTATCATCGCCACAGAGGAGACAAATCCTTGACCTTGTACTTCGTACCATGTGTGTGTAGCACTAAAACGGATACCACTGGCCCGAGTGAGAGCATTGCCTTACGGAGTATAAAGCATTTAGACTGAATTTTGCCCTGCTTGTAAGGCCCAAGCTTATGTTAGCGGCCTCTGTTGTTAACAGGCTAGTGAAGTCGATTTCGGTGCAGCTTCGAGTTCTTCATCACAAACGCTGGTGTTCGTATTTTGAACTTTCCCCAGATATGCGCGGAATAAGACCTGCTGTACACTCAGCACGTACCAAGGGGTTGTCCGCTCTCAGTACCGTGCTCGACAGAATCATATCGCAGGGCAGGCTTGGCTCTAGATCGCCTCAAAGCCCCAGATTTCGTAGAGACACTTCGGGACAAAGCAGAGCCCGCCCCCCTTTAGGCGCCAAAATGGGGCTTGACCCCCAAGCCAATGCTCAAAATTTTCACATCCATGTCCAAATACCTGGGCTCGCAGCTCGCCATCGCCTCAGCATCGCCTGCAACAAGTCAGCATTAAGACGGGAGATCTAGGAACAAGTTCCCACGGCAGTCCAATTAGGGCTCAGAGCAATCGTGGCTGAATCTTGATCTAGTGCGAAGCCATCTCGGGGATTCTATGACTTAAAAACTTGTGAGATCGTGACTTCTCGGCGAATCAACCCTTTTTACTTCGTACTTCCGGGCAACTCTTTGCTATCTAGGGACAAGCTGAACCACTACGCTGGAAAAAGCAAAAAACGGTCTTCTGATATATTTGCTGACCCGAATTTCTAGGTGATTCCTAGGGGTTGAAATTTTAAGTTACAGGGTGAAAGGTGCTTGTAAATTTTGCAAGCACGCCATGGGGGTCTCTGATGGCACCTCCAAAGATGAATGTTTGGCTGCCCAATCACCAGAAAAATATAACTACTAAGCGCCGACGCATTGCGGTTATCACTGGCTTAGTGAAACATCTTGTATGTGATGTACTTACACTTGGAGCTTGATTTCGTTGAGAATACATAAAACGTACTTGGATAATATCCGCGTACAATTTGTTTCGCACGTGCAGGAAGTTACATGGTATTCTGACGAGGGACATTGAGAATTGAACGGCCAATGGGATAAATCAATTTTTACCCCTGAGCACAAGTCTTGATGGGACTGACATGTTCATGCGTGACACTATTGAGAAGCACGCTTGCATCTTGCAACCTAACTTCTAGTACTAGGGTACTAAAGGGTGATGTGTGATCGTCCGCAATATGGGTAGGTATGAGAATAGAACAAACATATGCTGCTGGGAGTGAAATGTATACAAAAAACTTTCCCTCTTTTTTCATGACCATAGTTGAAATGGAAGGGAGGATCAATTTAGGGGAGAGCACTCGCTTACGGCAATGCGCTAATCGTTTTGGGACTAGGCGAGTTCGAGGCTTGGAGGCAAAATTTACTCTCAGCCTTGCGACCAGTTCGCCGAGCCTCCCAGCCTCCTCTTCTCTTTCTCCCTCCGTCAACACGTCAACCTTCATATCGGCCTTCAGCAATAATTATATCTACTTTTACGGATAATATAGCGGTTGCCTTTTGAGGAAACTATTACCACGATGCCACCAGCTACTATTCATGCCGCGCCTACCCTCGATTCCTATACGCCCCTCGCAGACCACCAGGCACAAACGCCTACGAGCTTCTTTGGCCCAAAGCCAGTTCTACATTATCATGCTACGAGTACTCGTGCCTTAGCAGCACGATCCCACCGTTCGAAGTTGCCGATATTTTCAGCGGTCCCAGCAGATGGAGGAGAGGCCGAGGCACAGGCAAACAGCGTGGAAGCAGTAGAGGCCTTTGTTAGTTCCGAGTAAGTCGCGCCTTCTTCTGTCCTTCGCACCTGACAATCGTTTGCTTCTTGGACTTTAGCTAATTCTACTTCGCAGGAACCTCATCTTGTTCAACCCTGCGACTTCTAAAGGTGTCTCGATCCCATACCCCACCATTTCACTCCACGCAATTCAAACACTCAACGATCCTGCCGACTCGAGTCGACAAATACGAGGGTTATATATGCAATTGGAGCTGTCGGATCCATATGCAGCCAGTGAAGAAGATGAGGATATGGATGTTGTTGAATTGACCCTCATCCCACCGCCTTCATCAACAGAGGGTGAAACTCCAGCAATACAGACTCTCTTTGAAGCGGTCTCAAACTGCTCAAACCTTCATCCAGACCCCTCATTCGAGGAGGATGAAGAGATGGGAGATGGCGATGGTGACAGCAGGATAATTTTCGAGGGCAATGTGGGCTATGAGGGAATCAGTGGTCTACCTGGTGTCCAGGCTGGCGTCGCTGATGGTGGGCTACCCCCGCCCTTCCCCGGCAGCGGAGGATGGATCACTGCGGAGAACGTTTCAGAGTACTTCAATGAAGATGGGAGCTGGATTGGAGAAGAGACTGGTGAGAATTTGGGAGAAGGCGCCGGCAGAGTTCGCACTCACGATGAAGTCGATGGAAATGGTATGAACGGACATGGGGAACTAGATACCGACGAAAATAAACGACCCAGAACGGACTGAAACATATCCCAGTCGGCTATAGCACCCGAACGCTTGGGCAAATTATGAAGCAAATTAGACCCCAAATTAGAAACCACTCCCTGACACGGCGTGGGGGTTAACCTGCACTACCAAATTGTCGGGATTTTGGTTGGACGGAGCATCGCAGTCGCGTTGTCGAGACAGGGAGTCTAGACGTGCGTCTACTCCATAAATGCAGAGTTCTTACACCACTAGGAAACTTGCCAACCATCTTCCCACCTGTGCCGTCTACTACGGCATCGTGCCAGATATATACAGAGCAATATACATATTCTGTATCAGTGTCGGTTTGAAAAGCCACCATTTGCGAAAAGAGAAGACTGAAAATACGGAGTACTCTGTACTGATAGGCAAATGGGTAGATGACCCGACACGTGATGCCATTAGTGAGAGTGCTATCAATGATTTTGATAAGCACTGCCTCCACCATCACCCACAGCTCTCTTCTGTATGGCTGCAAACTCGACCAAAATCGCCAACACGGACCAGTCTGGGGTTTTGCCATGCGGCACCCATGTCAGACGCAATCTTTAAGTGCTCCTGTCTTGAAAGCGGACGCGGTCGCTACTGTACACGCCCCCTGCAAACGTATTATTTTCCCTCGTCTCCATGTGTCCTTGCGGCACGGCATGGGCCAAAGCGTCTGACAGCCACTGACAGTCTCCAGACCTGGGATGCTGAGTGGGTGGGGTGTAGTGGGCGGGCGGGATGGAGGGATAAAGCACTGTTTTGCCTAGGGTCCGCGCACAAGCTCGCTCTCAGCTCAACCTTTTGGTGGACGTGAGGATCAATATTGTCTGACCATATCTGATGCTTTGCAGACGCCATCAAGGAGACGTCGTCATCTATGGTTGCGCACTGCACTCCTATCTTTGAACATACATATGGCTAGAAAACCATCGATAATGAGCATCGCGATGCCCTTCAAACCCTCATTTTTGACCTATTGGTGAGACTTTCCTGCAAATCTGTGTTGTTCTGTCATGACGATTGGGGCGGTGGCCTGCCCTCTGCGGATTCCTGGTTGTGCCCACGATGCCGGACTTCCTCGCCGATGGACGTCGTCGTAGTGGAATCTATAGCGACGATAGTTCAACAGCTTCAAGTACAACCAAGTTAGGGTCTAGCTCCGATGTTTCGGAGACTACGGCCGTGGAAGACGATGACGCCAACAGCCATCGGCTATCAACACTGGACCGTAAGACTTCCAAGAAGCTCACATCGTATTCCTCGGATGAGAAATCCCCAGAGTATTTCACAGAGGAGAAAGGAGGAAAAGAAGCAGATGGCCACTTATCAGACGACGACCCAGCTCTACGAGATATTCCGTGGCACGTTCGCCGAGTAGTCAGTCTAGAAGATGATCCAACGACACCCGTAATCACATTTCGATACTTTATTCTTACGGTTTTGTTCATTGCTCCAGGGGCATTTCTATCACAGCTGAACGAGTTCCGCACCACATACGCCCCGTATTCGATATTCTTCGTGCAAATTGCCTCCAACTATGTCGGCGAGTGGTTGGCCAAGGTTTTACCTGCTTGGGAGGTTAAAATACCATTTACGAAGAAGAGTTTCAGTCTCAATCCTGGTCCTTTCAGTGCCAAAGAACATGTTATGGTAACAATCTCGTGTGCTTCTGGCGCTACATATAACCTCGCATGGGTTCCCATCTCACTATCTGAGCTTTACTTCGGTAATCCTATTCACCCAGCGGTGTGTCTGTCCTTCATGTGGGCTGTGGTATGGATTGGGTACTCGTATGCTGCATTAGCTCGACAGGTTTTGATTTATGATCCCCAATATCCCTGGTGAGCTACGCCCACACTAATCTCATCAACTCGAAGCTAATAGTTGAATAGGTATCAAGCGTTAGTTGTGCCTCAACTTTGGAGACTCTAACCGCTGAGCTAACACGTCGTTGCATAGATTATGCCAAACAGCATTATTCGAGACGCAGAAGAAACAGAGAGAGTCACCGTCTCCAGTTTCACGGAGACAGATGCTAATTTTCTTCCTTACGCTTATCGGCGTCATGATCTGGCAATTCCTCCCGGAATTTGTCTTCCCATTCCTACAATCTCTTGCCTTGCTGTGCTGGGTAGCGCCGCGTAATGCAACCGCAAACTTCGTTGGTGGAGGACTGGGTGGAATGGGATTTTTGAACCTTTCGCTCGACTGGTCCAACGTTGGCAATTCAAATCTCGCGGGAAGCTTATTTTTGACTCCTTGGTGGACCCAGGTCATCGTATTCATGGCTTTTGCTGTCAACTGCTGGGTTCTTCTTCCACTAGCGAAATGGGGAGGATTAGGTTCATGGGACCATCACTTGATGTCCAACCGCTTATTTACAGGTATGCTCTCAGGAGACCTTTCCCTTCTCTTTTGCTCAAGGCTAACAAGCAAAGCGAATGGCACAAGTTATCCAATCCGCGACCTCATTTCGCCCGATATGTCCCTTGATGAAGTTGCATATGCTGAACATGGGCCCGTGTATGCCGGAACCCAGCTCCTTTGGGCCCTATTCTTCGATTACGCCTCTTACACTTCGGCCATAGTTTGGATGCTACTATTTGGCTATCCCTTGATAAAGGCGTCGGCTCAGAGGTGGGGAGAGCGCCGACGTGGTGAAAAGAAGCCATCTGTGAACCATGAATATAATGACCAGCTTAATGTCCTTATGCGATCGTATTCGGAGGTGCCAGTATCATGGTATTTGGTTTTGTTCATCGCATCATTTACGATCATTATCACTCTTCTAGCAAACGGATACATGTTTATCCCGTTATGGACCTACTTTGTTGCAATGGCGACAGGAGCGATTGTAGTTGTTGTAAGTTCCTCGTTATTGCTACGTCACTAAACAGCTTGCACTGACATTTCCTGTAGCCTTTGGGTTGGCTATATTCAATCTCCAATTTCCAGCTTGTAATTGCCCCTTAATCACCTTCCTGTATCGACTCGGCGGTTTATGCTAACAATCCCTAGGCGATCGGGTCAACTAATGAGGTCATCTATGGACTTATGGTTAATTGTGTTTCCGGTCACAAGAACCCGGCTGGCGCTTCGGTATATGGGGCGATTGCTGGTGACGCTTGGTATCGAGCCCAGGTCATGCTTCAAGATCAGAAATTGGGCCATTATATGCATATACCACCTCGGGCCGTCTTTTTCTCCCAGATCTTCGGCTCTTTCATCGGAGTCCCTATCAACTACGGCGTTATCAGATGGGTTCTCAATACAAAAAGCGAGTTTCTTGCTGGGACAAAGATTGACCCTACACATCAGTGGACTGGCCAAATGCTCGCCCAATATCTTACAGTCGGCGTCCAATATGTCCTCATTGTACGTATTATCTCACACGCAACTCCTCATAAGCTGACCTTTGTAGGGGCCTAAACGCCTATTCGCCTTGGACCTCTACCGCCCCCTCCCTTATGGTTTCCTCGCTGGAGCATTAACCCCCTTTGTACTATACATCCTCCACCGGTGCTTCCCCCGCGCTAAATTTAGCCTCTGGAATAGCACTATTTTCTTCTACATGATGTCGACCTTCTGGGGCAACGTCAGCACCGGCTACACGTCAAGCTTAATCGGCGGCTTTGTCGTCATGTACTTGGCATACCGGCGGCACTACGAGGTTTGGGCACGGTACAACTATATCCTGGCCGCGGCGTTTGATGCGGGTTATAACTTCAACATGTTAATTATCTTCCTTTGCTTCGGGGCCGGAAAGATCATTACAATGCCGCATTGGTGGGGCAATGATGCTACTAGTGTGGAGAGGTGTTTTGCTTTAAATGATGATTAGAGAGGGGTTCTTTTTGGTCTGGGATTTGGAGTTATACGGGGGTGTTGGGCTTGGTGTGGGAACTTTGGAGTCCCCGGAAAATGGTGGTGGTCGGTTTTGGCGGGTGGTGAAGTTTTGGAGCGAATTTTTGTTTTATAAAGAAAACCTAACTCTTATTGCAAGGTACGTCTTAATCTCAAGAAGAAGAAGGCCCTCAGCTATATTTATTGTTCGGTGGCTTTCCAATAACTACGACCTGGATGAACAGATGAACAGATGCGTTCTTACGTGATAACAAATTCTCGTATAATCTTGCTTTATATCTCCCTAGCCCCTCCGGCTAAACTTGTTCCAGCCTGAAAATCCGTATTCTTACAATTCGTGAGGTATAAGCTGGTTCAGCTCACTGCGAAGACTCCTTGACCAATCACATGCTGTTTCTGACAACCTATTGAATGATTGGCTGGCAAGACTCGACGCATTTTGCAGCCAAGAACGGAGCTGTGGAAGCGTCGCACGATTGTTTGGGCCTCTCCATTCACAAGTCCAGTCACGACTTGAACCTCACATAGCTTTATAAGTTAAAATCCATCAAGTCTTACAATACTTCATTGACATCGCATCTTTACATAGAGCAGCATGTCGTTCTTGGATAATATCACGTCCAGGGTAAAGAAAGGGTTCGAGGATATCAGTAATGTCTTCGAAGACGAGAAGCATTCGCACACACATCTAGGTATTACCCATCATATCGTTCACCAACTTTCACCCTTTCTAACAACTCGCAGGCGAACAATGCCACACTCTCCACCACCACGCCCGCAACAACCGCTTCCACAGCTTCGCGCCGCCGAGGACCGGCAACGACGCCAAGTGGTACGTGGACGGGTGCGGATACATGTGGGCGGTGTCCGTAGCGATCGAAGAAGCTAGAGAGAGTATCTGGATCTTGGACTGGTGGTTGAGTCCCGGTACGTACAGTATCTGTCTACGGATCTGCTTGCCGAGAATGGGGGTTGGAATGAAATTGAGAGCAAAGCTGACAGGAATGTAGAACTTTACTTGAGAAGACCGCCGACTGCAAATGAGAATTATAGAGTTGATCGCATGCTGATTGCTGCTGCTGAAAGGGGAGTCAAGGTTAACATTATTGTGTATAAAGAAGTCTCGAGCATTTTGACATGTGAGTCAACTGACGTTTGATACTTTTTTCGGATATTTGAGCTAATCGATCATGAAACATGAAGTGTGCTCAGAACATACTAAACATGCTCTGGAAGTCCATCCCAATATTGCTGTATTCCGGCATCCGGACCATGCTCCGAGTGGTCAGGTCTTAGAGTCAGAGATTGTTTCTGGGATCAAGAACTTCTCGCTCAAGACGTTTGATTTGGCGAAACTTCCGTCTGACGGACTGAAAGCAATATACGGTGCTAATGATGATATTATTCTCTACTGTAAGTGCCCCCTCTTCCATCTGTTTTGGAATATTGATCTCGGGGCGGCAAACGAAATTCTAGAGCTAATCGCTAACAAAAAAAGGGGCTCACCATGAGAAACTATGCCTGATCGATGGCCAGATGGCTTTCATGGGAGGTCTTGATCTCTGCTTCGGTCGATGGGACACCAACTCGCATCCATTGGCAGATGCCCATCCTACAGATGTAAACAAAGCATTATTCCCTGGTCAAGACTACAACAATGCTCGCGTCTACGACTTCGAAAATGTGACAAATTACATGAACAACAAACTTGACCGTACCAAGAGCTCGAGAATGGGATGGTCAGACCTCTCGCTTTGTCTTCGGGGGCCTGTCGTGGAGGATCTCCGTGCTCACTTTGTGCAGCGCTGGAATTTTATTTTCAATGAGAAATATGATGGTTCTCAAAAGGGGAAATATACGCCTTTGTCACTTCAAACCAGCCAGATACCCGATGGGTATTATAAAGAAGATGGAATGACTGTGCAGGGTGTTGAAGCCGAGGAAGACCGCGACGACAATCCTAGCCCTGGAGAAGATAACCGTCGGCATTTCCATCTTCCTGGAGGAAGTGGGAGTATTTTTGATACAATTCGGAGTGGACTCAGAGATAATCTGCCTTACTTTGGAGAGCCTGGGGGCCGTGGAATATCCCAGCAGTCCGGAATGTCTGTTCAGCTCGTGAGGAGCTGTGCTAGGTGGAGCAATGGCTGTGTAACTGAGGTCAGTATTCCATAAAATCAGGTTGTCAAACAAAGCCGGCTAATAGTTCAGCACTCCATCGCCAATGCATATATCCAAGTCATTCGCGACAGTCAACACTTCGTATACATTGAGAACCAGTTCTTCATCACTGCCACAGATGATCATCAAAAGCCAGTCAAAAACAAGATCGGCGCTGCACTTGTCGAACGAGTCGTTCGGGCGTACCAAAACGGCGAGAAATACAAAGTCATCGTATGTATGCCAGCCGTCCCAGCTTTTGCCGGCGATCTACATGCAGATGATAGTCTCGGCACTCGTGCTATCATGGAGTTCCAGTACCAGAGCATATGCCGGGGTGGACACAGCATCATCGAAGCTATTGAGAAAGCTGGAGTGCCCCAGGCAAGCCAGTACATACGATTTTACAACCTGCGGAACTATGACAGAATCAACGCCAGTGCCACGATGTCGAATGTTGAAGAAGCGAGTGGGGTCAGTTTTGAGGATGCTAGGAAAGAACATGATGATATTGTTGGTGCGGGGTACGAGGGCAGGGGAGAGGAAACTGGTGCTACGTATGGTCAGCCAAATCGGAACTATGAGCGCTATCAAGAAGCTGGCTCTCGAGTAGAGGACAGTAGATATGATAGTGTTAGCGAATGCTACATGGATGGTGGTCCTTCGATCAAAGACATTCCTTGGTCTGGAAGTGAAGAGGCCGAGTTCGATGCTTTTGTCAGCGAAGGTAAATACTTGCCATATATATTTGCCTTGCAAGCGTTCGCTAACATCTCCATAGAGCTTTATATCCACTCCAAAGTTCTCATCGCCGATGATAGAGTCGTCATCTGTGGTAGCGCAAACCTCAACGACCGCAGCCAACTCGGCTACCACGACTCAGAAATTGCCGTTGTAATCGAGGACCCGGAACCCGTCGAGTCGTTGATGGCCGGCGAGCCATACCAAGCCTCGCGATACGCCACCTCACTCAGACGCCAGCTCTTCCGCAAGCATCTTGGTCTTCTTCCCTGGCAGGACTGGTCGCGACCGAATGCAAACTTCATGCCCATCGATAAAGACCCCAATGAGTATGACTGGGACTCTCCAGCCGATACCCTAGTGCGCGATGTTCTCTCCCACGGATTCTCCAACCTTTGGAACGGCACCGCTTCAGCCAATACCGAGGTCTTCAACAAAGCATTCCACTGCGTACCGGCAGACAATTGTAGAAACTGGAAAGAATATGAAGAATTCTTCGGCAAGTTTTTCGTTAAGCCTACCGGGAAAGACAAGGCCGATAAAGACCTCCCGGCGAAATACGCCTACGGACACGTGGTGAAGGAGGAGTTTCCAGGTGGGGTCAATGAGTTGAAGGATTGGCTTCATAGGGTGAGGGGTACGTTGGTTGAGATGCCGTTGCTGTTTATGGATGGGGTTGATTTCGCGGAGGAGGGGCTGAAATTTAATGCGTTGACGAGTGAGGTATACACATAAGGCAAGTTACTGTACATATTTTATAGTAAATACTACCGGTGCCTTCCAAAGAGAACACGCAGTTCTCCTAAGGTAAGTAAGGTAAGTGGATTTTCGTTACTATGCGTTTTCACTTCACGTCTTCTTCGTTCACTCACTTTTTGAATCAGGAAAAATGTCTCAGTCTAGTCTGTTGATGATGATAAGTAATTTCCCAATGTATACTATTGTCCATCTAGTCTGTTGATGATGATAAGTAATCTACTAATGTAAACTATTGTCCATGTATTCTCAAATTTCAAAAATCAACTGTCTGTCTTTTGTTAAGGAGCGACCGAAAGCGGTCTAACTTCCTCCAAATGCGAGCTTGCACTCGACGCCTCCAACTCCCCCTTTTCTCTCTCTGTCTAGACTTCCCATTACCAGGGAGCGACAGCAAGATACTCTCATCAGGAAACGAATTGCTCAAGCGGATGAAATCAGACCGATCATCGGAAGGCGGCGACATCGAGACCAAGACGCTCTCACCTTCAGAGCTCGCACGGGTCGTGCGAGCAAGCAAAAGTGCTTCCGCCTCTGCCTGCGCTTCCACCATAGCAGCCAACGCAGCAGCCCTTACAAACTCCGGCGCAACAAGACACAAGATATCCTCTAGATTCAGCACCACTCGATGCAAACTACCGCCCCACGCCACACACTGCTGCTGCCTCTGAACAAGCGAGAACGCCTTCGGCGGCGCAGCCAGAAACCCCTTCTGAGCCCGCACCGCGGGGCTCAGGCGCCACGTCCGGGACGCGGTGGATGACAATGCGCGGAATGACATACGGGAAGCGTGGTTTTCCCAGCCACTGCTCGGCCGACTGGTGCGCGGTCACACCCGCGTTGCTCAGGGCCCATATACGCTCTGCTTCCTTGCGGGCCTGGCGGATGCGGCGGCGCTGCTCGCTCTCGCAGTCAGC
>QGMG01001070.1:0-12781 GCA_007825325.1 Lachnellula cervina
CGTACCGCTACTTCAGCTTCGCGGAGCGCTGCGCGCGCACCGATTGGGCGGCGAGTCGGAGCCTGGGACTGAAGGCTGTGGATCCGCTGGGGACGACGCTGGGGGTTGTGGGGCTGGGTGATATCGGGACGCGGATTGCGAGGAAAGCGGCGCTGGGGCTGGGGATGAAGATTTGCTATTACAATAGGCGGCGCGATGTGCAGCGCGAGAGTCAGGTCGGCGTCGAGGTCGAGTACTGTGCGTCGTTGGCGGAGTTGCTGAGCACGGCGGACTGCGTGGTGCTCGCGTGCCCGTACACGGCTTCTACGCACCACATGCTATCGGCGCGGGAGTTTGGGCTTGCGAAAGAGGGGGGCATGAGGGTGGTGAATATAGCGCGCGGGCGGTTGATTGACGAGGCTGCTTTGCTTCAGGCGATGCGGGACCAGAAAGTGGTGGGCGTTGGGTTGGATGTTCATGAGCATGAGCCGGGGATTAATGGGGAGTGGACGGATAACTATATGGCTACGGTGTTGCCACATATCGGGGTTTGTTCTAGGACTTCTTGGGACGGGTTTGAAAAGGTCTGTTGGGATAATGCGGAAGCGTTTTTCGAAACTGGGAAACCGTTAACGCCTGTCAACTCAATAAGTTGACGTAACAGAAATAGTAAATATTATCTCAAATGAAGTTTCAATTACCCCAGATCAATTTTCATTATGAGCCTTTCGAGCCGTGAGCTTATAAGTTTAAGGGGTGATAGGGGTTAAGCGAGCTCGTTTGCTAATAGGCAATTTGACTTTACAATGTGTAACAAGTTCTGGACTTAACATAATTCAAATCAATTAATCGATAAACAAGTCAGAACTATAGAAAACTGCCTTTAAAAACGGATTTGTTTTTATTCTCTTCACAGATGCTTACCTTGGAGCAGGCAAAATGAGCGACGCATAATAAATTAAGAACCCCGTAAGTTTTTGGAATTATTAAATAATATCATTCTAATATGTCTCTCGTGGCAATTCACGAATCTGATCTATCCAACTGTATTTATATTCATGAAGCTTTGCCCAGATTTCATTTTTGTATCGTAGGGAGCAAATTAGTCAACTATTGACACTCGCCCCCAAGCCTCCTGCTCAAGTAACACCCGTACCCGCTTATGTTGTGTACCTGAAGTAGACATTCATATCACCCTTTTCAGGTTCATCCGGGAGCGGAGTACCGGCATCTAGAGCAGCTTGGATCCTTGCTTCACGTCGCTTATTAACAACATTCATGCCCACAACAAGACACACAACCTATTTAGATATCAGCAAAAGTCGGAAGAGACACGTAGACCTTGCAGTAGATCACTTACCATTACGGCAGCCAAGACTGCTAGGCCCAAAGAGATGGAAAGGCCTTTAATGTATCTGGGACCACTTGCGGTGGTGAAGATCTGGCCAACAGCTACTCCGGCTGTGTTTGCACACGTGAGAGTCGCACCGATCATGGCAGCGCGCTTAAAATGCTGTGCCACGTTGTCGTTTAACCACATGAGTGACATTCCGGTGGTGGGGTAGATTCCCATGACGACGATGTAGCATGCGAAATAGCGGGCCCCAACACTTGAGGTCCCGATGAGGATGGCGTAGCCAATCACTAGACATATGAGCGGACCTCCAATCCAATATCCTGTATACGGATGCCTTGGTCAGTACGTATACCTCCATCATGATGATATTAGCGGTTTTGAGAACTTACCTCTGGTTTGGCGGTCAGACATGTATGCAACGAATAGAAACCAGAAGAGTCCCCAGAAATAGATGGGTACTGTGAGGAGGTTTGCGTTGACGGATGTGTAGCCCATGCCTTTGATGATTGCCGGGAGGAAAGTTGTAAAGGCATACAGTGAGACATCTACCGAGAATTGGAACACGACACTGTGATAGATTAGTGAGCCACCCTCCCGGATAGATACATTCATGATGACTTACAAGGCATACCACTTAGGGTCATAAAAGATGGAGAGAACAGAAGACCACTTGAACTTTTCATCAATACCCCAATGAGGATCGTTCGCGTATCTCGCAGCCATCATATTCTTCTCCTCTGGCGTTAAAAACCAAGCCTCGCGAGGTTCCTGAGGAAAGAAGAAAAAGAACAGAGGCACAATGAGAATCGTCAAAAGCGCCTCCACGATGAACAGCCAGCGCCATCCTTTGAAGTTTCCAGGCCCCTTGATCTGAGTGAGTCCGTACGCCAACAGACCGCCGAAAGCACTAGAGAGGGCGCTGAAGGCGAAGATAATGGCAGAACGCTTGCCACGCTCTGACCGCTTGTAGACGAGGCCGATATACACATCAATACATGGAATCAGGCCTGCTTCGAAGAATCCAAGCAGCAGGCGGCAGGCATACAGGGCTTTCCAGTTCTGGATAAAGCCCATGCCTAGAGTGACCAGTCCCCATGAAAAGGCAATGCCAGTGAGGAGATATCTAGGTCCGATGATCTTGAGCAGAATGGCTACCGGGGTTTCGATCGTGACATAAGTCGCGAAGAGTAGCGTCACCGCGGTACCGAACTGGTTGCCTTTAAGGCCAATGTCTTTGGGCAGGCCAGCAATATTTGCATTTCCGAGATTGCTCCTACAGAACCATCTAAATCAATTTAATGGAATGGAGACTGTCGCGTTCAGACGTACCGATCCAAGTTTGCCATGAGATAGAAAAGACCCATCAATCCAATGCAGTAGAACTATTGAGGTGTTAGCAGAGGCCTCGTCACGTGCAGGTAGTTCCACTACCGACTTACGTCAAACTTCCTCATCATCTTGTTCTCCTTAACAGGGTCAATGCTGTACAGCTCCACGCCCCCTTCCGAATTACGCTCGCCATTGTTGAGAGCTGAGTCCGAGGACTTGAGTTCCGCTTCCTTTTCCGACCCAGACATGGCGCATTCGATGTCCTTACTCGAAGGTGGGGGATATAGAGGGGAGGTTTCAAGTTCCAGAGAGAGAGAAAGGTGTTGTACTTCGCCAAAGTGATGTTGATTATCTTAAGAGGCCGTGTACGTGTGCACGATGTACCCATAGCTCGAGCTGCAGGGTTTGTGCACAGGGGTTAAAGTGGAGAGACCCCCATCCGGCTCGAAGGACCGATCGAGTTTTACAGCAGATATCAGGGTAAGATAGGCTGAGAATACTGTACAAACAAATTACAGTACTGTACTATGGTCCCAAATGTTCGGTACACTACTGCAGGGCAGCATGTTACACATATCCTCCATATCTTGATTAGATAGATAGAGAATGGATAGCGTAAGTTGCTAGGTTAAGATTGGATATTTAGCTTCTCGGCCAAGGCCTATCTCTATTTTCAATGGGGCACCACGTATACTGGAATGAGCCTCTGACAGCCGGCACCGAGTCTATGGTACGATGGTACGAGTAGTACCGGTATCATTCTTGAACCGACCAGATTCATGGAGAGTATAAGGCTGAGGCGCATTATTGATACTGTAGATATCCGCGTTGTTGTTCTCGATGGGGAATAGTTAGATGCGGATGTGAACGCAAGGACCGTGCTGTGCTCTAACCATGAGTCGTTAGAAGTACGGAGGTAGTATCCACTTACTGGTATAGTCACCTGATTGTCATTCAAACATAGCATTCGAACTAAACGGTATCTAAGTATCGTAGCTTGCATTTGCAGTGAAATGCACGAGGTAGTCTGTATGAAAATATAAGGAGATACTCCAGATGTGGACGGTCGACTACATGTCTGTCTTCGAAGACATAAACCAGTTTACGCTATACAAGCGTTTTATATACAGAACCAAAACCTTTTGCCTTGATTACTCTTCTCCTTGACACTTTTCTCGGTCATTTTAGTGTCTTTTAGACCATCTATAGAAAATACAATGCCGTGTCGAAAGCCGAGTTTAACTCATATCACTTCTTGATATTTATACGACCAGAACTGATTTCTCATACGTTGTTGGATGAGATCAATAGATCTGATTTGGGTTTCTAGTTATATATCATGATTTGGTCGGAAATACGTTCAAACTTTGCAGCTCGGTGGAAAAGGGGGCCCGAAAAAGGGGAGACGATACCTCAATTTGCGAATTGATATAAAATGTACCGTGGCGTATTCTGACTGGCTGCCTTGTCCACATAGCTATACTCACATATTAGAGCGAGTGTCTCCATGTTGAAAAATCTTACAATTATGAGATTGGTGTACTGTTGATAACAGCACATAGTTATACATTGTTTCGGGCCAGTCCCTATACCTCCCCAAGAATTAAATATTTTGAAGCACCGAGGATATTTTGCCCTTACACAACCACAAAGCTTGAAGCTCAAAATAGCTTATCAAATGCTCTCTCATACAAAGGTACATGAATTCCAACTCTAGATTGCACAAACTGCTCTTCCTCGTCATCAATAGACTGCTTCCCACTAAAGATATCCGCCTCCTCAGCCTTCACAAATTTGGTCTTCTTATACAACTTGAATCCCACGAACATAAAGATGAAGAAAAAGACTCCAAAGTAACTCGAAATGAAGCCCGAGGCGTTGAAAGCGCCTGGCCAGAAAATGTAGAACCCGTTGAAGATTACAATTATGAATGCAAAGGCGAGTGAGAAGTAGGAGGCGTATGGTTGCAATCCGAATGGGGTATGGAAGTATAACGATTCGGTCCCGATCTGCTTGACGACTGCTGCTCGGAATCTGATGTAAGTGATGAGGATGATCATGTACGTGATCATGAAAGATACGCTGGAAAGATTGATGAACCATCCGAGCACCACGTTGGTGGAGGTCCTGACGTTGAGGAAGCTGAGGCACGACACAGCTGCGACGGCAGCCAGAGAGTAGATTGGCACACCGTTGGGGAGACATTTCTTGAAGATAGCGGGCGCTTTGCCATTGACAGCGAGCCCGTACAGCGTTCTAGAAGATGAGTACACGTAGGCGTTTCCGCAGCTCCAGGCAGATGTGAGAACGATGGCGTTGACGAGATTTGCAAGCCCGTTGATACCGTGGACACGGAGTCCAATGACCCAGGGTGATGCGGCGGATCCAGAGGCGCCAGTATCAAGCGACTTCAAAAGCGTCGGGTCGTCGTCTGGGCACATGATGCCGAGCGCTAGTGTGCCTACGATGTAGAAGAGCCCGAGACGGAAGTAAATTTTCCTCGTGGCCCTAGGAATTACAACTCGGGGATTCTGGACTTCAGCGCTTGTCATCATGACTACATCGGGTCCTCCACAAGCAAATGCGGCATAGATGAAAATCCGCCAGAATCCGAGGAAACGACCTAATGATCCTTTTTCGAGGTATTCCTTCATCGGGTGATGCCAGTAACGGAAGCCATATCTGTCGTGCTGTGGGTTACCACCAAGCATGGTGACGAATGTAGCAGCGAGAAGGCTCAGCATGAGAATGATCTTGAAGGAAGCCGTGACGAATTCGACTTCGCCATAGTATTTGACAGCGACGAGGTTGAGAAGGAGGGACAATCCAAGAGTAAGTAAGATATACCATCCCGGGTTGGTTTTATCGTCCCAATAGGAAATCACTGAAACACAGCCCGTAAAATCCGAAATAACCAGCATCAAAGCACCATACCAATAGACATATCCACCTGCGAATCCCAAGGCGGGGTCAACGTATCGTTCAGCGAACTGGAAAATCGATCCTCGGACAGGCAACCAAGAGCACATCTCAGCCGCAGCCATGAAAAGCGGCCATAAGATGAAGACACTGAAGAAGGTGAAGCCTAGAAAGACGCTCAGAGGTCCTGATCTTGCGAGAGCTGATCCAATACCCACGAACATTCCTGTTCCGATGGAGGAACCGATGGTGATAAGTTGCATGTGCCGATTTGTGAGACCGCGAACAGTCTTTCCGTATCGCTGCTGTGCTTCATCGGAAAGTTCGGCATACTGAATATCTTTCTGAAAGACGTGACCGTGAATAGGCGCGATTGTTTCTGGAGACACTTCAATGTCAACATCCGCGCTAGCTGTCTTCTCCCCCATGTTGGCGATGAATGCCGAAGGACTCGAAGAGTTATTTTCAAAAGGACTTTGCGGTTTGGTTTACTCTGCTCTGGTAGAAGTTGGCTATGGATGAGAATATGGGTCTGGGATCTTAAGACGTGATGGTTATTAAATATACCTACGACTTCTACACGGACCGAAATCGAATCACGATCACACCCTGTTGCCAGGCGAAGATAGGCTCGCTCATTCGGCCCCTGTTAGAGTGATAAGAAAGGTCGAGAATGAGCCGCAAAGCTGATGAGGACCTCGAGCTACGGGGTCCGGGTCGAGATAAGGTTTAGGACCAGAAGTGGGATGGTGTCTGGAGAAGACAGCGCTGGGTTTCATCCCCCTCACGATGTTTCATCTCATCTCAATCATTGTTTATATCGGCCGGATCATTGTCTGCCGACCGAACTCCTTCTCCTTCCCCAACCCCGCATTGCTTACTTAGATGTATGCGGAGGTATCGCTAGTCTAAAGTACTAAAGTAGTGTCGAGGAACAGACCAGCATCTTCAATCGCAAATATTTCTCACCACCGACTTCGTGATTAGTGTTGTAAGTCATAGAACAATTTACCTGCTAGGAGGCCTAGTAGATGTATTTGAGTGGATTTCAAATCAGCAAATCTCCATACCTAAACAGCAGAAAAGCCTTACCTCAAACAAGGGCACGGACATCTAACATGACTTCCACCATTCTATACACGCATGCCATTATAATCACCGTCAACGAAAGACGCGAAATCTACCAAGATGGCAGTATTCTCGTCTCGGAAAATATCATCAAAGATATTGGACTCTCTTCCAAACTTCTCGCCAAATACCCCGACGTCCAAGTTCACGATCTCTCAAATCACATTATAGTCCCCGGCCTCATATCAACACATATGCACTGCGTTCAATCCCTCTTCCGCGGGACAGCAGACGACTGCGATCTGATAACCTGGATGTGCGATCGGATCTGGGTTATGCAGGGAAATATCCTGCCGGAAGAAGCATATGCCGGTGCTCGTTTGTCCATCGCGGAAATGCTCCTGGGAGGTACGACGACATTCCTGGAGAGTCTTTGGGCAGAGCGGTATGGGTTTGATCAATTGGTGAAGGCGGTAGAGGAATCTGGGATTCGAGGGTGCTTGGGAAAAGTCGTGATGGACGTTAATCCAAATCAGCCTGCGTTTCGGAACAAGATGCACAAGGGTTTGGTAGAAGGAGGCGAGTCGTTGGAAAGTGCTATTAAAATGTGGGAACAGTTTGATGGTGCCGCGGAAGGGAGGGTTAAGGTGTGGTTTGGGGCCCGAACTCCCGGTGGTGTAAGCACCGCTTTCCTCACTCGAGTGTGCGAAGAAGCCAAGGCAAGAGATATACATATTACGATGCATTGCCTAGAAGAAAAGATGGACCACGACGTTTTCCGCGAATTCGACATGACACCCATGGAATATTGCGATTCGATTGGGCTCTTGTCTAAAAACACAGTATTAATTCACATGTGCTGGGTGGAAGGCGATGATATTTCGCGGCTGAAGAGAACGGAAACAAATATCGCGCATTGTCCTGGATCCAATATGAAGCTTGCTTCTGGGTTCTGCCCAGTCCCGCAACTTTTGAAGGAAGGTGTTAATGTCGGAATTGGTTGTGACGGAGCGCCATGCAACAACATGCTCGATCTTTTCCAAGAGATGAGACTGGCAGCCATAATCCACAAAGGAAATACTCGAGATCCGAAAGTAGTCTCGGCCGAAGAGGTATTGGAGATGGGAACTATAAAAGGTGCAAAAGCACTCGGACTCGACGGGAAGGGAGGAATTGGAAGTTTGGAAATTGGAAAGAAGGCAGATTTTGTTGGAATTGAGCTTAAGAAAGCCCATCAGATCCCAAACTACGACCCGGTTGCTACTGTCGTATATGCTACGAGCGCTGGAGACGTAGATTTGGTTGTTATTGATGGCAAGGTTATCGTTGAGAAGGGTATTTTGAAGACGATGGACGAGGCAAAGGTCATGGAAGAAGGGATTACGGCTGGGAGATCTGTAATTAAACGGTCTGGATTGGAAAAAACTATTGTTCCGAAGTGGCCTTTAATTGTAGAATAGGCTCATCAAGTAGAATTGGAGTAGATGTACTCAAATACAAGAATTGCCAAAACACGATGCTTTAGATATCTTGACATAAGAAGATTTCGCAACAAAGTAGCCAACGAACGCTTTCGACTGCAACAACAGACTTGACGCAGGAAATTGCCTATCACAAGTGGTGGAATTATACGAACATTAGGAGAAACGGCTTAAAGTAAAGTACGGTAAATATGAGGCAACTCTCCTCCTTTCGCCTGCAAAAGCTAAGGATCCTATTGGGATGCCTATACATTCCTGCTCCTGTTATTATTAAATGCTACTTGCGAAAAATAAATTGCGGCTTCCTTGGCATGCATCCTTTGTTCCTGGTTTCTCTTTTCTCTCCCAGGTAGCTCACAAGTTCACAACCCTCCCCTCCAACATGTTTTCGCACAGTGTCAAGACTCAAGAGTCCTCAGTCTCGTCTTTTGCTTACTGCATCGGCCGTATAATCAGCGCTGACTATCATTGCGAGGAAGACTTTGAATTGGGTGGAAGAGGACGCATTGTCTAGATTGGATGCCCGCGGGCCTAGCCCTAGATGGAGACGTGAGGCGCTAAGGCCCCCTCGTCACGTGCACCTGAGAATCATTGTTGAAAGCACCGCCAAAAGAAACTCATAAGGCAATTCTATTTCCATCAACCAACCAAACTCTTTTGCTTCCACTTTCAGAGGTTTCATCCAAATACAGTACACATGACGGAAACGCGGAGCATGCTTATACCCGACTCGGTAGATTTTCGCCGGCTGGACTCGACCTGGACTGGACTCAGAGTCTCAGACTCGCTTGAGAAAAGGAGTCTCGCATCGAATCCCACTTTCCGGACGGAGTAATCGCACTACATACCCTTTTAAGCATATCTCAACCTACGGACCGGCACGAGCATCTGATTCGTCAATTCGTAGGTACAGTGGATGCTAATCAGCAAGGCGATCGACAAACATGGCGTTTATCGGCGCTAATCAAGTGGGGGCTGTGGCTTGGAAGCTGTGTCGTGTCGCGTGCTTATGTTACTTTTCATCTCGTCTTGGGGTGAGAATCGTGAGATACTGCGTAGGGTATAGAAAACTTGACAGATATGAAACTGATGCTGTGCTGTATATTCGCAAAGTTGCATGGAAGTAAGGTAGTTTAGGGAGGTTTGAAGATTCGTAGGTGGAGCTGGTGCTGGTGGAGGTTTTCACGTGGTGTCCGTAATATTAGTAGGCCCCTATTAATATCGATCTCGTTG
This sequence comes from Lachnellula cervina, assembly GCA_007825325.1. Lineage (NCBI taxonomy): Eukaryota > Fungi > Ascomycota > Leotiomycetes > Helotiales > Lachnaceae > Lachnellula > Lachnellula cervina. Next base: position 9,367 of record QGMG01001070.1, read on the forward strand.
GCTGCCGGGCGGGAGAGGCGCAACCGCTATGCGGCATATGGATGAAATTTGGCAGGGGCTGTGGTTTGAGATTTAGGTGTCGTCATCAATTACTGCTGCTGAATATCTTATCTCACTCCTTGCAAGTCGCAACTTACTTACCTATCCTCGGATATACATCCTACGTGTTATTGTAGACAGCAAAGTGCGGATATCTAGGGATTGGTGACAACAATAGACATGGAATAATCAGCTGAATCTTTAAAAGATTTTGAAATTAGGCCCCTTCCCCTTTAATACAGACAGCTTCTCCACCGCATAAGAATAGACGGAGCTCTGGCCCATCAAACGCCGCGATAGTCGTCGTAAGCTATCGCTTGCCAATCAAACCCCTTTATATCCGGCAAATCCATTCAAAACTCCCAAACCTTCAAGCCGCAACAGGTATAACAACTCTTGGCAAAAGGTCTAAGAAAAGAATCTTGCCATGGTGATCTTGGATTGTGCATGCCAAGAGGCACTGAGGGTCGTGATTTTATTAAAGGTGGAGTTTCGCCCTGTCAGGACGGGACGAGGCGTTGGTCTACGTACGAGGCATACGAAATACTTTTGCTTGGGCCTTCCGCTGTTCACTTTTACTCACCCTTTCTCACTTTTGCCTTCTCTTCTCTTCAATCTTCTTCGCTGTTTATTTTTTTTGGAACTTGCCGTGAGGGACGAACGGTGTGCAACAACTCATACCTGATTCAAGAAGGATATTCGAGGGCGAGCTTGGGAGAAAAGCAAGGGGAGATAACCACGGCCAGCGACGACTCTCATTTTGTATATTTAATTCCGACGGATAAGTCTTTTCGACAGGAGGGACGGTTTTCTTTTTATTCGATTATATCAGTACTTTCGATCCTAGGACTGACGGATCGATCGTTCCGGATTTGCCGCCCAGTTATCAGCTGTTGGAAATCGAGGCATTCTGGACACAACAATATATTGGAGAGAATAGCAGGAAAATGGCTACCTTTCCGATTGAGGAGCCACAATGGAACAGTGCTCCGGCTTGGAAACTGCCAGGATGGGCGGAACCAATTGTGAGATTATTACTCCCAGAACTCGGCGACTTGCTAATGGAGTAATGAAAGATGGTTGCGAGCATCCTAGTCGGATCTATGATAATCACTAGGAGACATAACTTTCGAATCTTCGATCGGAGGCGACAATATAACCTTTTGGACGAAGACCCAGATTTCGAGTCTGCTCGGTCGTCGGATGATATGCCATCGAGGGACCACATGGTCGGAAACGAGGGCGATGATTCCAGTATAGATTCCATGAGCACGATGAAGAACCCTCCGAAGAGGCGGAGATGTTGTGGTATGAATGTATACACGCCCAATACTTCTCGATTCGCGGATTACTACCATAGCCGGATCTTGCAGAAATTCCCATTCCTGATAGAGATGTTCTATTGGATTATCACTTATGCCTTCTATCGATGCACGAGCCTTCTCTCGAATGCGGTGTTTTCGAAAACGGGGATTTGGGACGTTGCCCAGGATCATGGGCTATCCGTTCTGGAGTTTGAGCAATTTTCCTGGTTGAGCTTTCTCTGGCCGGTGCATGAGCGCGACGTGCAGCAATGGTTTATGCATGGACATCAGACGTTCTTGACGGTACTGAACCGGTCGTACGCCTTGATTCATATTCCCGGAACCGTTGGGTATGTTCGCTTCCTAGTTGAGAGCTGAGACTGCTTGCTGACATGCGCCAGATTCATTGCATGGTACTACTATGCCGCCCCTTCCTTCAACACTTTCGCAGTTGTGCGAAGAACGATGACCCTCACGAACCTCCTCGCTTTCATAATCTTCATCTTCTACCCGTGCATGCCACCGCGGCTCCTGCCCCCAGAATATGGGTTCCTCGACAGTGTTGGACGGAATAACGCACAGAGCGTCTGGATGAGCGGGAAATACGTGAATGCTTTGGCAGCTATGCCGTCGATGCATTTTGGATACGCTTTCATTATTGGCACCACATTTATATACCACTCTGGGGTTTTTCGGAGAACGCTTGAGACGGGAGAAACACGCAGGTCCAAGCCATGGGCCCTTTTCTATGTCTTGTTGGCCATTTGGTATCCGATCTGGATCCTCACCACGATTGTGGCGACGGCGAACCACTACTATCTCGACGCCGTGATGGCGTTTTTCGTGGTTCTCGTCGCGTACCTAGGTAATAGGGTATTTTTGGGATTCTTGCCCTTGGAGGATCTACTACTCTGGTGCTTGAGATTGAATAAACCAGTACCAACGACTGGCGATAAAATGCGAAGAAAGTCTGCATCTTAAAAAGTACGTGGATTTTGCATTGATTTTGGAGTTTTTTTTGAGCGCTCGTTTTAAGCCTCTTGTAATCGTTTCGATACCAAAGCATTTGTTTATAGGGGATTGCGAAGGAGTAGGTGTTCCGGAGAAGCAGAAGGCCGTAAGCTTGCAGAAAGGAAGCTGTTTTGCATACTCCGTACATACAATCAAAAGACATAATAACCTAAGCCAACAAGCTGAAAAATAAATTGCAGTGACGTTGAAATATGGTGTTTATCCTTAACGAAAGATCTGGTACTACTGCGTACAATAATAGCATAAGCTGATTTGCTGTGCCGTGAGGCTTTGAAGGCAATATTTTGACGGATGAAACCAAGCTGCTGTATGTTAAAGCGGCATAGTTTTGAAAAGGCGGCACCCCTCAACTTCGGTACCTGAATTTCGGCGCAAGGCACTTCTTCGAGCTTCCCCAACCTCCCGAATTCAAGCTCCCCCACCACCCTCATTGTACCCCATCGCGCGCACAATCACTGTATCAAGCTGGAACATCTGTCTCTTATATGTTTTCCGTCTTTCGTTGATCCAATTGTCGCATCAATTCATTCTTAAACCTGTTTTCACTGTTTGAACAAGCTCGAATCAATAATTACAACGACCCTCGTACTGTAATTCCCCAGTTCATCCTTCAACTTCAACAACAACCCAATGGCGGATACCGGAAACTTCGAAGGCACGCCAATTGACGAATCTGGCGACATTTCTATGACGGCTGATACACCCGTCGTCGAGATTGGTGGCGCTGCCCCAGCCGCAGAAGAAGAAGCCGGTGTTGATGATACCGCTCTCCCCTTCCAAGAGGAAGCTATGGACGATGTTCCCCCGCGCACTACATACGTCGACTACCTGAAGAGCCCGGTCATTGGACTGCTTGTAGGACAAGGCGACGAGCAGGCGCTCCTAACAGCTCACCAGGCCCTCCTCACCATCAGTCCATGGTTCAAAGAAGCGTGCGACAAGTTCAGCAGCGATCTTTCGGTTCGCACCCATCTCCAACCCGGCCTCAAACCCAGCTAACCACAACACACAGGAGCGCAGAATCGACCTCATAGACGAAG
>QGMG01001071.1:0-12773 GCA_007825325.1 Lachnellula cervina
GGTGCTACTTTTATGTACTTACACCTGTTTCTATAATAAATACAAGTAGGTACTCTTGTCCGATCTTTGTCTCAAATAGTAATCTTAGGCTAAGTCTAAATAGAATATTATTATATAGCTTTTTGCATTCGAGTGAATATTTAGAGCAGTTAAGTAAAAGGTGCTAAGGGGTCTCTTTTCTACTATAGTAGCAAATGCATTCGTCTAATTCAATTTGCTTAAACCGTTTTAGGTAAGAGGCAAAATAGCTATAATGCAGTTTAAATTGGAAGAAGGCGCTAGTAGTGGCTCTAGTTGTTTTTAAAAGTTGGATTTGAGAGTGAATATAAGATTAGAAGTATTCGAAGTAGTGTCCCTTGCTACTAGCTAGGGCGCTAGCCTAGACGTGTTTCCGTTTTTAGTTAATTTAAATGCTTATATATATATAGGACTTATATGCATTAAGGGCTGTTATAGTTATAAGAAGGAGAAATAATCCCTTTTTAGCTATTAGATTAGCTCTATTATTTCTAAGGACGTTGAAGTGTTCTGGGACCCACTTTATTGCTAGCGTGGATCCCAAATTAGTGATTTATTATGCTGCTATTCTTATTTGTATTTGTTAGATTTGGCTAGGGTTATCTAATAGCCTTATAAGGCAGTGAATCGCAGCTTAGTTATTTATATAAACCTTGATTTCCCGATTTGGCACTGGTCTCTATCTAGTAGTATGCTCCACCGCTAGGGCAATCCCTTCTAGTTCCCTATTATAGACGATTTGGTATAGTCTAATGTTTTTAGCTATAGTGAATTATAGTTAATTATTATTATATTAGACTAGATCTACTCTAATCCCGATACTCTTAGGCATTTAAGAACTGTCTAAGTAGTATAAGATCTAAGTCGCTAACTAGTAGCGTATTTGGTATATATATACGCTAGTAGCTTTCTCTTTAGGAAGTAGTGAGATGTGAGTAGTCTATAGTAGTTATTAGTTCTAGGGGGCAAAGTAGAAGTGTTAAATAGATTCTATATAGCTTGTATATAGGTCCGATATAGAGCTATGAATCTATTAGAGGCCAAATCGCGTAACTAGACTTTCTAGACATTATTAGTGAATTAGGTATAATAGACTAAGTTTAGAAATGCGGAAGGCGTATTATTGTGTAGCTAAATCGAGTTGTATATTAGAGGGTAAGAGACTAGCCTCGACTTCTATTGCCTAAATTGGACTAGACTTGAATATTCCTAGGATCTTATATAAAGCGCAGTTCTATAAGAGTTAGAGCTGTGTTTTTGCGTATTTCTAATTCTTCTACTAGACTAGTAAGGCGTAGTTATATATACTAGTTATATAGGCTATATATAGCTGTCTAAAAGCAGAAGGACTAAGGCCTCTCTCACTATTAGCTAGTCTAGCTATATAATAAAATGCGGAAGTGGCCTTAGTAGTGTATATATTAATATATTCTTTAAAAGATAGATTTGCATTAAAGTAAATTCTAAGCCATTTAATCTTATACTTTAATTAAATGATTTTTCCGTTTAGTAGTGTGAGAGAAGCTAGTTTAGCTTGTTTTCTAGTACTAAAGTGAAGAAGTTCCAATTTATTAAGATTGAATTAGATTGCATTTTGCTCGGCTAGCTTAAATAGGTCTCTTATAACTAGTTTAAGGATTTTAACATTCCATTTAATACTAGTAGAGGCAAAGAAAAGAGTAATATTATTAATATATAATATAAATTTGACTGCATAAGAGCAATAGAGACCTTAAGTGTAAATAAGAAATAGAATAGGCGAGATTAGACTTTCTTATAGGATTCTAGTAAGAACTAGCTAATTTTTATCTAATTGTCTATTAAAGAGAAGTGAGAGTGATCGGTCTAATATAAATAAGAATACTTATAAAATAAGCGAATCAGATAAAAGTAGGTCTTATAGAATAGTGAGAAGTCGATTCTTTAATATATAATTGTAGGCCCCCTTTATATTAAGAAAGAGAGTAGAAGTAATTTTCTTACGCTTGCAATTTGAGTATATATAATTAGCTAGCATAGCTTCTATATCTGTAGCTGACTTCTTTAGGCAACCTCTAATTTGGCTATTATAAAGGAGGTTTAGTATAGTCTTAGCTAGGTGAGCTAGGCGTTTTATAAGGATCTACTTACTAACTTTTCTAAGGCAGTTAAGAAGAGAGATAGAGCAGTATATACTAGGCTACTTATAGTAGAGCTTATTGCTTTTCTATAGTATTATATAGTTTGCTTATCTCTAGCATTTCGGATAATAGCTAGTATTAAGAAGTGTTTTAAATAAGAGGTGAAACTATTTTAGGCATACGCGTTATGCTTATATAATAATAGTTTAAGTGATATAGTTAGGTCTAGGTGAGATAGATTTGATTTCATTAGAGTATACTTACTCTATTTTGCATTTTAATATTTTAGGCTATTTCTAATAGTTTAAGGACTTATATCTATTCTATTTTAGTATAGGCAATTCGAGTAGTATTAGAAATAGTATATTGCGGAAGAGTTAACATTTATTAGTGAATATAAACTTGAGTGAATCTATTATATTGCATTTAAGTGTTTCGACTAGTTCTAACCTTTTAGGCTTTGTGTAGGCAAGTGCTTTAAAAATCGATTTCGAATTCTTATATTCTAAGAACTAGTTCTAGTAATTCTTCTTTGTAGTCTTAATAGACTAAAAGTATAAGTTGCGTATATTTGTATACTATAACTTTAACTAGTCTAAGAATAATTAGATAAGAGAGCATCTTACTTGATTTATTATATATCTTAGAGATTTAATATTTTTATTCTATTATAGTTTAGATTTTAGCGCTAGCTTAATTTGGGGTATTATATTGTGTGCAGCATATAAAACTGCACTAGTATAGCGTTTTATAATATTATTAAGTTGCTCGAGTGAGTCCCTATAGCTTTATTGTACTAGGGGATTCTTTAAGTTTTTTAAGCTTAGGTTAGAGCTTTCTCTTAGTTTAAAACTTAGGACTTCTAGTGAATATTAGATTGGACTAAGCTATTTCTTGAGCTTTTATCCAAATAATAGCTAGTCCGCTTTCTTAGTATTAAAACGTGTTTTCTAAGGTTCTAATTAGTTCTACTATATGCCTTAGATCTTAAAAGTAATCCCAAAATAGTTAGATCTAATATTCTCGACTATTATTTAGAATTTGATTTGATTTGCTATAGAGCAATATAAGAGAGTGAGATTAATATTTATTACATTTTGTATTAGTGAGCAGTAGAAGGTGCCTACTCTAGGCTTATTAAATAGGGCTAGATTATACTCTATAATCCATTCTATAAGAGTGTCTTCTTTTATATTAGACTTCTTATATAATAAGTCCCACTATGCATTATAGGCATTAAAATTGCTATATAGAAGTGAGTTATATTGGAATGTTAACTAGTCACATAATGTGGATCACGTGGGAGCTATGCTCCTTGCTACCACTTAGTCCCCCAGCTATCTTAAATAGCTAGAACACCTATATAGGTGGGCTTTGCTCACATAGTAGTAGAATCTCTAAGTAATACAATTCTATATAATAATAGATTATAAGCTCTCTTCCGCAGAGATATTAGCTATATATTTCTACTTATTATAGAATCTGTTCTAATTGCTTTCTAGGTGACCAAACTCGTATATGCTATATAGTTATATATACACAAAAATGGTTATTTTTGCCTTATAAATCCGTCTATATATATAAGCTGCATTGCCTCTATATAAACTCACCTATATGTTTACTTCACTTTACTAGGTTCCGCATTACGCCTAGATTTCAGTTAGTATATATATTCTCAACACTCTTATCCTAACTATTCTCACTCTAGGGGAGCGCTAATCCGTGCGATCTGTATAATCTATATATTCTTACTGTCTTCCGGGTCTCACCTAGCTATAGTAATTGCAATTTCCATCTTAGACAATTAATCCTTCTCATCTAAGAGAGCAATTTGCCCGTCTCACTTATCTGCGCAACCGTGCCCTAGCCTTTCTCACTCTCACTGCAAAAGCAGAGGAGCATTTAGGGGCTTCTATAGCGATCAGATAATCATATCCCTAGGCCTGTGGCCCTAGGCCGTCCTTAACGTTTTAGCGCAGTCTTTATATACAAGTCTAGCGTAGTGTTTTGATCACTAGTATGATGCATTCGTTCTAGCATACGGCTCAAGCTTGTATAGAGGCTCTCACTAGGGCCTTAGCGCTCGTTTAGCACTACTTCACCTGCACAATTTTGACTATATAGCCTCCACCTTATTTCCGAGCCCTTAGAATCAGCTTACTGCCGTTACAGATTATAATAATGCCGCTAATTAAGAAAGAACAACCCTAAGATGCAGTTTCTATAGAGACTAGAGATATTAACAAATAAGCCGGAAGTTTATAATCGAGAAGGCAAAGGCCTATAAGAGTATATTATATAAATCCATCTTGTCTAGCTCTTATAGAAGAATCACTTCTCTAACTTGAATGTTCTTAGCCTCTAGTCTACTGCCTCTTAGATTGCAATCTTACTTGTTGGTTCTATTATATTCAAGCCACTTTCTAAGACTCACTTAATATGTTTACTAATGTCTCTGACTAAGATTTCTATTCTAGGGGTCACCTAGCTATTAGTATCACTTCCTTATTAGATGCAGATACTTTTGAGTCTCACCTCTCTTCTACTAGCTCGATAGACCTCTTTAGCTATATTCTTTAGTCCCCTTTACTATAACTCTAAGTAGTTATTCGATCTATATAAGCAGCGTCTGCTTCCCCGTCTCTAGTCTTATAATCTCCTAAAACGGACTCAGTTCTACAGTCTAAAAACCCAAATTATACGGCTCTACTATCTTAGAATTTAGCCTCACTAATCACAATCTCGAGCTTCTCTTCCCTCACTTAGCTTGAGTCCTCTAAATCCGAACCTAAGCATTGCAACCTACCTACTAATATACCTTATTATATATACCCTATTCTACGGGAACTTATCCGCTAAGCTAAGCAGTTTACGCTCTTATTAGATTCTGAATTAGAGTTAGAATCGGATCTTAACACATTAATTTAAGGGCTACAGCCTAAGCACCTCTCCGCAGTAAAGCTTTAGTCTCTCTTGCCTTCTATGTAGCATTTGCAGCACTCAATCAATAAGGCTCTTGCTTTCTTCTCTCGCTTTAGAGACTTGTCTTTGCTCTTGCCTTTACCTCTACTAGCTAAACCTTCTATTCTACGGGTCTTATAACACTCTTTGCTAGCTAAACCTTCTATCTCCTCTTCACAGCCCTCTTAGTATACGCCTTAGCACTCCTCGCCTCTATCTTTTATGCCTTAGCGCATATCACCTTAGTTTCTAGCTGCCTTAGTGTCCTCTACCTCTCTTTGCAGATATTATTGCTAACCAAATCGCTGCATTCTATAGTCTTAAAGTTATCTACTAGCTGAAATCACTTCTCACTTACTAATTGACCTCACTTCACTATAATGTTAGAACAAAATGCGGGCTCTATAAACCTTAGCATTATTTCTACCCTTTAGAATAATAGCTCTAACTAGTTTACCTTTAAAAATTAGATAGAGATCGCCTTCTAGCTTACGCGCCTCTTATCTATTCTTAATAAAAATGCCGTTGAACCTATAGCTCCTATGGAGGTTCCACCCCTTTCTAAGAACCCTACTATAATAGATTTGTAAAATCACTATAACGACTAGTCTAAATATAGGGCTAACAAATAAGCCTACAACTATGCCTCACTTTAATAGATATAAAATCATCTAAGTAGTGTGGGTGCCTTGTATGCTTAGCTAGGAGAGAATAATAAAATGCAGATAGCTAATTGCACCCTAGCTTATAAGTGCCTTGAGATGCTAGAAGAATGCTGCAGTAAGGGGACTAGATGCTTTAAGGAACTAAATTAGAAATAGTACTATCTTACTCTTGCGGATTATAAAAACACCTTAGCTTTTATAAGCTAAATCGTCTAAATTAATTAAGAACTTAAGGATCTCCACTCTACTACTACCTTTACTAAATGCTAAGTGATCTAGAAAATGCTTAAGGGGCTTAGTTCCGCCTATAACTTGTTTATATCTATGTTTATATAAATGTATAATCTCCTACTAACTGCTAATAAGCCTATTATAAAATAGTCTACCCTAATGTAGAAGGTCTACAACTAAGAGATGCTAATGACTTCTAGCTCGGATACTGCACTTATTGCCTCTTATTAGTTAGATAACCGCTAGACTAATAACTATCGGCCAAATTAAACCCACCACGTGCACTCTAAGATCTGCAAAAGGACAGGCAACTATAACTTCTATACTAACTACTTATATAAGTAATATACTATAAATAAGTGCTAGAAGAAGTTCCTTAAACTTAAGAAGGCCTTTAAGAATAATAGTAATAGTAAGCGCGAACGTAGTAGTAGTAATAGAAACAATAGCAAGCAATGCAATAGTAGTAGTAGTTATTAGGCTAAGAAATGCAAGACGCTAGAACTAGGGGAGAGCAAGGATGCTGCTGCCTTAATAGTTGCTGCCTATATTATAATTAGCTAGTCTGTAGCTAGCCTCTTATCCTTTCTCTCGACTAATACTAGCTTTGTTGCCTCTATGCGGGCCCTGTAAAACGAATAGATTATAGACACTAGTTGTACTAACTATATTATAGGCAATTGTAAATACTTTATAGATATAAAGGAAGATAACTATAGGACTTACAGTAGTGTTAGTAGTATAGTCAAATTTGAGGGCATTAGTATAGTTTATATTCTAATTCTAAGTAAGAACAGCTAGCCTATAGTTTTATAGCTATCTAATATTAAATACTGCCTAGCAATAGGCGCATTTAATCTCGTCTTACTATTATAGCTCTTCTAATAGGATCTTAATATTTCTATCATAAAAGACCTCATTTTATAGACTGCTAGTAATATTAAAGTGACTGCCCCTGCCTCTAATAGCCTTTAGCTTCTTAAGCAAACTAAATGACTCTCGGCCTACGCTTTTAGCATTACTATAGTAGTAAGGGATTGGACGTTTTAGTCTTAGTCTTAGTTATTATATTCGCCCCCTCCTTCTACTGCCTTTTACTATTCCCTTTATCTAATAGACCCCTCAGATAGTTATTCTACAGCTCACTCTATAGTTTAGCTAACTACTCTACTAATCTCTTAGTCCCCTATTGCCTTATTCTATTCTTATTTGTACTACTATCCCTCTTCTCTCTTAGACTATAATCTGTATAGTTTCTTTCACTTAGGCTGTGCCCTATAGACCCTCTTACTCTTAGTGGCCTATCTATCTGTCCGTGCCTTTCCTTACTATAGCCTAGTGCTCCGCCCTTTGCTCTTATATATTACTCTTCTAGCTATGCATTTATAGCAGCTATTACTAACTAAATACTCTAAGCATGCCTTTTAAGCGTATACTATTTTGCAAAATTGTATGCTATAGCACTAATATATAGATTATATTGGCCTGCAAGCCCTTAACTAGCTCTAGGCAACTATAAACAATATTAACTTCACTATAATTTGGCCGCTAGACATTTATATATGCAATACCTGCCTTACTTAAAAGGGTAAGCGCTAATTGTATAATCACTATATTGTTTTAGGGGAGCACCCGATAGCTCTAATCTATTCTAATATAGTGGGTCCCCTGCTTATGAAAGGTTTTAATAGTTTGTAGTATTTTATCACATTTGAGTATAATAAGACTAAGCTTATAGTAGTGTATTGCATAAAAGCTAAGAGTGAAGTTACGGACTGTTTTATTCACTTCTAGAAGCATTTTAAGCGCCTAGACCTCGGCTAGACAATCCGATAAGTATATACTAATAGCGAAGGGGAATATATAGCTAGACGCCTATAATAACACCTCTTCTAGAATAGTATTCTATAGGAAGACACTAAGCCATACACCCTGCAGATAAATAAGGCTGCAGAATAGCTTAGTTAGACGATTTAGCACAAAGCAGCCCCTCTTCTCAAGCATACTAGTCTCCCTCTCAAGTACTAGCCTAAGGCTGTCAAGCACGCTATATACCTATATATATATAGTATCTACTTAGTCATCTAGAAATCACTATTCGAAGCCTTCTATAGATATATACTATAGTACTCTCATATTAATGTGTTTAGATCGATCGTTTATTATAATAACCTCGGAAAAACTAAGAAGTTCTAGAATATAATAACCACTAGAATCCTTATAGAATATAATAGTAATACAATTTGTTGCATTATAAAACCTAACAGGCGCATTGCTTATAATGCTGCAATCAAGACTATTAAATGTATACTATAGGAGCAATATAATAATAAGCATTAAAAAGAGAAGATTTACAACTCACCTCTTAATCACTTCTCTAATCCAATGCAGCTAGCAAAACTAGTGCCTTATATGCCGATTTCCTACCCCCTATTTAACTTATTGCCTCTACTAAAACGTAAACGGCCTCTAACTAACCCCTTTCTGTCTTCTTCTATTACGTTTAATAATAAGGCACCTCTCAGTCTAGCGTATTTGCCTACGCCCTTTAATTCTACGCCTATCGATCTATCAATCCCTTTATATATAGCATCGCCTTTACAGCCCTTTTCTCTAGTGAACCTCTCTAATTTGCAAAATCCTTTAGCTACACCAGCTCCAATTGCTCCTTTTGCGGCCCCACCTACTTCTATCCTAGCACTACCTGCCTTTTCTTAGAATCCTGCTCTTAATATAGTGCTAATTCCCTCGTATTTGCTTGTATAGTCTTTGCAGCGTTCCTATTAGCAAACTCGATTGCAATTAGCCTCACTAGACCTTAATAAAGCCGCATTCTAGAATACTCCTCTAGCTAGCTATAATCCTTAGTCTCGAGATGCAGTCTAATACAATATTGACTACACTAAAAACAATAATATCTATAATGCTTCAGACGAAGAACACCTTATATATACTCTAGAACCTAATAATAAAGAGCACCTTATACCTAAATACGTCTATCTTATAATAGAAGATAAGAAACCTAAAAGTGATAGTTTTGAGATGCTTTCTACACTAAGAGTGTACTGCTCTAAGACGCCTAAATAGAACAATTATATATTTCAAGATACTAATATTAATTGTGTCGACCTTTCCTATCACCCTAATATACAGCCTAAATTGTTATCACCTGACTCTCTTTATTATAGTATAGCTGCAGTTCCTCACAAAGCCAAACTCGACGCCTATAATTTGTTTCTTATTTCTATTTATATCTCCTTCTTCTCTAAACTATTACTTCTCTTCTTTCTTAGTTATATAGACTCACCTGAGCCTTTTAAGCCTAAATCACTCTAATAAGCTATAAATAGCCTGTAGTAGAAGCATTAGAAAGCCGCTATCAAGGATGAATATAGTTCTTTAGTAGAAAATAATATATAGGAGATCTAAACTATTCCCTACAAGCGGTCCCCCCTCTCAGGAAAGTGGGTCTTTAAAGTAAAATGTAGTGCTACTAGTAAAATCCTTTAGTATAAGGCCCGATAGGTCGTACGAAGCTTTAAACAGTATAAGAGTCTTAACTTTTATAAAACTTTTGCCTCAGTAGTCAAACCTATATTATATAAGGCCATTTTCGCCCTTATAGCTGTATATAACTAGGAAATCGAGCAAATGGACATTAAGACCGCATTTCTCTATAATAATATTAAAGAAGAGGTTTAGATTGAGCTGCCTACTAGCTGTAGCATTATAGGAACCACGAAGCTCAAGAAAGCCCTCTATAGTCTAAAACAGTCCCCTTATGTATAGTATAATACTCTTATCACCTTCCTTTTAAGTATTAGTTTCTAGCCCCTTAATGCCGATGCCTCTATGTTTATTAAGAATAGCATTATTATTACTATTTATATAGACGACCTCCTTATTATTAGAGAATCTAAACTAGACATCCAGGCCCTTAAAGACACTCTATTTAACTACTTTAAGATAACTAACTTAGGCTTGTGCTATTTTTATCTTAGTATAGAAGTGATTTAGGATCGCCTCTACTGTATCCTCTAGCTATATTAGGAAGCCTATATTAATAAGATTCTTAAGGACTATAATATAAGTAACTGTAATGCAGTAAATATTCTAATAGATACGTATACTTATCCGATGCCCTCTATAAAGGACTATATCTTTCTAGCCGCGTTTCGCTGCGAATATTAATTAGTAGTCAGCTCTCTTATATATGCTATGCTTAGCACCCATTCCAACATTGCCTATATTATTTTAGTGATCTTGTAGTTCTTTGCAAACCCAAATAAAAGTTATATAAAGCTTATTAAGAAGATCTTCTAGTATTTAAAAGGCACTACATCTCTCGGCTTAGTGTTCTATAGGGCCCTTAGCCCTCTTATAGGCTATACTGATTCCAACTATATAGGCGATCACAATACTTGCTATTCTATATTAGAATATATCTTTAATCTTAGCTTAGCAGCTATCTTCTAGTCGTTTAAACGCTAAGCTATAGTCTCACTATTCTCTTATGAGGCTAAATATATTAGTTAGACGAATGTAATAAAAGAGGCCATTTGGCTATAATGCTTTCTATGCCAAATTGATACAAATAAGAACCTTAGCCTTAGCGCTACTCTTATTTATAGTAACAACTAAGGCGCAATTGCGCTTATAAAGAATAATGTCTTTTATGATTATATAAAGTATATTGAGACGCAGCATCACTTCGTCTATAAGAAGCTTACTAACGGCACTATAGAACTGAAATATATCTACACCTCTGAAATAGTAGCTGATAGTCTCACTAAAGCACTAGCTTGTGACCCCTTTTAGGCATTTCGCAACGCTGTGAGGGTAGAATAGAAGCATAGAAGCTATAGGAGCTTAGAAGCTCGGAATCCTAGAATCTCCATTGTCCGAAGGGGAGATTATAGTTTCACTTCGCATTTTAGCTCTATTTCACTCATTTGTTATACTTTGAATATTCTGCCTTAGGCATCACATCTTATTTTATTTTATCTATCTATTCACTAAGTCACTTTATAGTACTGCTAGACTCCACTGTTCTATGCTATTTAGCTCTTTAGTTCTTTAGTTTTTGTGTTCTTATTCTCTTCTTCTATTTAGCCCCTTTCTTCAGTTACTCTTCGGCATATTATACCTTCTATAGACCTATCTTTTATCCCTTAAGGTTTTGGAGGCTGTAGTTTACTAGTAATGCAGCCTATAGCCTATAGGAGCTTCTTTCTCTCTTACACATTCTCATATCACATATTGTATTAAGTGGGAGTATTAGAATGTCAACTAGTCACATAATGTGGATTATATAGGAGCTGTGCTCCCCGCTACCACTTAGTCCCCCAGCCACCTTAGGTAGCTGGGACACCTATATAGGTGGGCTTCGCTTATATAGTAGTAGAATCTCTAAGTAATACAATTCTATATAATAATAAGTTAGAGGGTAGTAGCGCTTAGTATAAGTAGCAGTTAAGAGTAAATTGATTTGTAGTATTAAGTTAACTCTTTTAGTTATATATATTATAAATTCTAATCTAATTATTGCCTTCTCTAATATTAAGTATTTAGAGATCTAAATTATTAGGCGATTCCTATACTAAGAATACTCGAGGGATATAGGATCTAGCTATATAAGCTATAGTGTATAAAAGGACTATTAGGCTTATTCTATTTGGAAAGAGTTATATAAAGGAGAAGTATACTATTAATTAGATTTTATCTAAATTGTCTTCTATAATAATATATAGTTCTTAGACTAGTATAATATTAATATTAAGCTCAATTGCAGTTTAGAGCGCTAATTTAGTATTTAGCCCGCTTTTATTAAGATTCACTTAGAGGATTTTTATGCTTATATCTATTATAGCTATATATTAGACGCCTATTATTATTATAATTATAGTTAAGTACTCTAATAGACTTTATATGCTACTAAGGTTACTATATAGGCCTTACTATAGTTGGCGCATTTAGGGATTAGATAAGAGTAAGTGCCTTTAGTATTATATATATAATAGAAGTATTCTTTTATCTAATAGGGTTTACTATATAGAGAGCACTATATAGGTTTGCGGTAGTATATTATAAGGTAGCTATAGCCTTAGCATTTAATATATTAGATAGTGAGTGAAGTAGTAAAATGTTTCTCTACTTAAACTAAAATATCTACTATATAGAGCCTATTTCAAATAGCTTATATAGCCTCTTCTACTATAGCAAATGCAATATATATTAATCCTACTTATATAGTTCTAGCCTTTCGCTTCTTATCTAATATAATCTAGTAGGGGTTGCCTATTATAATAAGGTCTATATTAAATATATAGATCTTCTCTTTTAATAAATCCATTTCTATAAGTTAATTAAAGGCTATAAAGGGGATTCTATATACAACTACCTTATACTACTACTTGTTCTTCTATACGGTGTAATTAGGCATAGCGCTAGTTTATATATTAATATTTTGCATTATATAGTTAGTAGAGAAAGCTTTAGTTATAGTAACTATAAGGTTGCTTTATAAGGACTTAAACACTATAGTAATAACTAGTTCCCTTACTCTCTTCTCTTTAAATGCATTATTTATAGCGTTTCGAGCATTAATAGGTGAATAGAAGTTATTAATAGTATAAGGTCTTTTAATAAGAATAAGGCATTATATTCTACTTAGCTTTCTTAGCTTCTTTGTTTTTATTCTCTTTAATCTTATAACTTCCTACTCCGAATCGGGACTAGCGCCTAATGCTACGGCAGTATAAGTCCCTTCTATTATATA
>QGMG01001072.1:0-12763 GCA_007825325.1 Lachnellula cervina
CAGCCTTCCCTTCCCTCCCTCTGTTTCCCTATCATCATCGACGAAACCATCGACGACACAAAGCTAACCAGTCCATCCATCACAGTGCGCCAACTGCCGCAAGGAAATCATCAACACCAACATCAAGCAACTGGAAGTCCACGCCGAGACCCACGACCAGAAGCTGTGGCCCAAGGAGAAGTGCTGGCCCAAGGACTTCCCTTCTACTACTACGGAGTGAGGGGTCGTTACGGGGGATTTGGGCGGTGATGGAGAAGGGAAGGGAAGGCGCATAATTTGATCGGATATGGATGGAGCGTACTTCTTTGACTTGCGTTGCGTTGGTACGTAATAGAGGCTGCGCTGGATATCTCGCATGGAACGAGACAATGGGAACGTGTTACTTCGTTTGCTACGTGCACTGACTTGATGATATTGGTTTCTATGCTGCTGTTGAGGTAGGAGTGCTGCGTGCGGTCTAGATGCTGTTTTTGAATGTCTCGTCAGTGATGGGATTATTTTATACGGCCGTGTCGCTACTTGTGGGTTTGCTAGATGGAGCTAGAGTCTTATCGCTGCTGTGTTTTCATTACTGCTTTCCGACCGGGACTGGTACGATGATCAAAAGCCGTTTGAATGTCCCACAAGTAATGGGACAATGAAGCACCTCAAGTGGTTCTTGGGAGTCGACTGAATAAAGCTTACGTTTTCATTCCTGCTATCAATGTCGTGTTGGATCTCGGAGATACTTTGAATGTCTCACAGAAATAGCACAATGGCAATGGGTTCCTCGACTATTGTGGAATAGATGCGGTGAAGTTCACATATTCAGGATTGCTTTTAATGTCATGCTAGGTCGAGATGACATGCCTTTTAAATGTCCCACGAGGAATGAGACATTTAGATCTGAGCTTGCCGTTTGAGTTTATCGGCTAACTCAAGCCTGGGTATTATTACTGGTGTCATGGTTTGCTTCGTGCTTTTTGTATTAGTTTGAACACTGCTTTGAATGTTTCACACGGAGTGAGACATTTGGAACTGGGCTCAATTTTAGTTGATCGGCCAAGTCAAGCTTGTGTGGGGTATTATCACTACTGTTATAGTTTCTTTGCGGTCTCGTTCTAGACACTTTTTTAAATGTTTCACGAGGAATGAGACATTTAAAATGAATCCATTGCAATTAAGAAGTCCACGCCAACTCCGCCCCTGGGTATTTTAAAATCCATGCTGTCGCTCCATATATCCCCTAAACGCCTCCAATAATGTCTCAGCTTGAGTGGTGGTTTTTGAGGCCACCACTCATTCTGCCTATGCCACGCTCACTTCTTCCCACCCTTACCACTTCCGCCCTTCATGCCGCCCTTGCCGCCCTTCTTGCCTCCGCCCTGACTACCGCTACCTTCTTCCTCCTGCGCCTCCCCCGACACCTGACTTTTCAGATCTTCCATGGCCGCAGCGAACTTCGCTCGTCGAATCTCCTTAATGTCCGGGCGCTTCGATTCTTCTGCCGTCTCCATAGGAACGTCGGTAGCCGCGATCTTTGCATGGGAATTTTTTTGTGATAGGCTTTTGATCGTAGCGTCTTTCGCATTCTTGTTGGCTTGCAGATCGTATCTGCGATACCATTTCCCATCTTTCATGAATTTTCTACCATGGTCTATTCGACCACCAATTCTTTCGTCGTTGTCTCCGGCTTTGGTAGGTGCAAGTCTCGAACCTTCCTCACCTAGGCCCTTCGAAAAGTTTGCAAATCTCGATTCGGCTTTCTCGACCCAACCCGTGATGCTATCCACCATCTTAAAGATAGCCCTTCGACTCATCTAAGGAAATATTAGTATTTATAGCAGTGTTATGATGTTCCTGTCAACTAAACTGACTTTTGTGGTAATGTACGGTGAGTTTGTATGAGAGTTTACTGATTGCTGGATAGCTGTTGATGTGGTAGGTGGTAGGTGGTTTATGTAGATCTGGATGTCACAGTTCATTATTGGAGAGCAATGGACGATATAATTTATACGCTGTCTACTGTCTATTGATCTCTGATTCACAATACCCTGACTCACGAACAATAGCACGACCGCAGCGTCATGTTCATTCACGGTGTGGATCAATGGTATGTGAATTCAAATCAGACCCATTGCACTGCTGATGCCCCGAGTATGATATGCCACTGGACAACAAAATATATTCCAATAAAAGGTATTATATAACTATGACGTGAATGTATTGAATCCCTTGACCTTAAAATCACAGTCTCAAACACTGTCATGGAAAGAGCTACAGTATAGAATCTTGCTGGCGGGTTTTGATAATCACGTGACCCTGATAGTCTAATTTAAATGTCATTCAATTGCCTAGTCGTCCACACTTAAATCTGAACCTCAACGACCTTTTAAAAGAAACCAACCTGCAATGCATTCCATTCTACGTACTGCGCGACAGATTTCCGTGAAACTCCCCACAAGACTAACATCTACAATACATTCTCACGCGCAGACTCACGACACCCCCCAGTGGACCGACATGGGGATCTCCAGTACTTTGAAACGCATCCAGAAAGCCTTCACTGACAATCCAACTATCGACTGGAACGATAACGAAGAGTTCTTCCGTTACACACGGGGCCGATTCATCAGCAATGAGGCATGGGAGATGCAACAACGACATGTCAACTTTGATATGAATGCGCTCGCTGAGCTTGCGGCAAAGGCTGCAGGTTCCCAAAAATGCGTGACCGTCAAAAAGTATCCGGATGGAATGTTCAACAAGGTTTTCTTGATGACCATGGAAGATGGGGTTGAAGTCGTCGCCAAAGTTCCGAATCCAAATGCCGGGCCTGCACATCTAACCATAGCGAGTGAGGTCGCGACAATGACCTTTGTAGGTACATATTTGTTATGATCAAATACCCAACTAACATGACACCAGGCGCGGGAAAACCTCCAAACGCCGGTACCAAAGGTACTGGACTGGTGCTCCAGCGCCGAGTTAACCTCGGCTGGGGTTGAATATATCATCATGGAGAAAGTAGAAGGCGTTCCTTTGGAAAACTTGTGGTCTTCAATGGAGGTTGAAGATCAGATTTCAATCATCCAGACCCTTGCAGGATTTCACAAATCTTGGATGAGCGCCTCCTTCAATCAATTTGGGAGCCTCTATTTCGCAAAAGATATTAGCCGTGGAGGGCAGGGTATTTCATACACAAAGCGAGATGGGACAGAGGTTCTGGATAGTCGATACGCTGTTGGACCAACAGTTGGGAGAAGTTCCTTTGATGATGGAAGATCTGAAATCGAATTTGATCAAGGACCTTGTAAACCCCCAATTACTCTTCTTTTTTGATCAAGCTTACTTGGTATTAGGGGCCACGATTGGAGATTACTATTATGCTATCGAGAAACGGGAGGGTACTTGTGTCAAACTGATGAACAAGCTCCCAAAGTCGCCATTAACCCTCTCTGGCCCATACATCCCAACACGAGAAAGGAAACTTGTCGCCCTCGATACCTACTCGAAGCTCGTGAAATACTTGGTACCCACCGACGACTCAATAAATACCTCCAACATTTGGCACGACGATCTGCACGGTGAGAACATCATCGTGAATCCTCTCAAGCCAACAGAAATTCTCGGTATCATAGATTGGCAGTCGGTTGCACTCACACCACTATTCGAGAATGCACAGCTCCCGCGGTTCTTAGCATACAGCGGGCCTCGGCTGACAGGCCTAGAGGCTCCTGAATACCCAGATATAAAGGGAATGGAGGCTTCAGAGGCTGAGGCTGCTGATGCTTTGTGGAATCAGATGACTCTTGCAGCATACTACCGAGGATTTACTCAGCAGAACAATCCGATACTCTACCGCGCAATGGAATTTCACGAGACTCTTCCCTTTTCGTTGCTGAGCTACGCAAGCTGTATGTTGGTTGATGGTGAAGCGGCCTACAGATACCGGGCGACTACGGAATTGGAAAACGAATGGGCGTCGCTTCCAGCAGTCAAGGCTCTGGGAAATCCACCTTTCCCATTTACTTTCTCGGCCGAAGAAACGCAGGAAATAGAGAATGATGTGAAGAATATGGCTCGAGGGGTCCAGGAAATGGCGGACATCAAGGAAGCCATGGGAAAACTCTGGCCGGACAAAGGAGTAGTTCCCCATTGTGATTACGAAGATGCGAAGGCGGCACTCCGCCAAGCGAAGGAGACCGCGCTGAAGGAGTTTGCTACTACCGAGGATGAAAGAAGGGCGTTGGTAGAAGGATGGAATTTCGATGATTGATCTGGTTTGACGTGGAGTTTTGGTTACTTGGATGATACCCCAATCAATTTATTTTTAAAAGATGAATACTCATTTCACATTTCAGGAAAGTCCTGCACTCTCCCGGATATGTTCTTCTTGCCGACCCCCTTTTTCCTCTCTCCATCCGCTGATAGGAACATCATGACAGTCAAGTGATTGTAGTACATTACGAGTAAGATGCCCAGACCAAAATATTTTTGAATTGCATTAAGGTTCTTTCAAATACCCACAACTTGCATCATAGAGACGCAGACAGGCAAGCTGCTTGGTGCAGCCGCACCGATAGCGGCCCATGACACCACGAACAGCTTATCCCCGCTTTCTCCCACTGAGCTACAGCGTCTCATGCATTCTCTCTTCCTCCATTTTCGAACTACTTCTTTGCAAATACTTGATGGCAGAAACCACCACAGGACCAAGATACTAGACTGCATTCAGTGACTTTCAAAAACGCAGATGAAATAAAGTACATTTTAAGCCAAGTACCCAAACGCAACATCCGAACCCGAATTTAAAATAAAAAACAACTGCCAAAGGAAGAAACAGAGTATAATAGTGGTGTAGGAGCCAATCCAGAAGTCGAAAACCGATGCAATATAAACGGCCGAAAAGAGTTGTCTGGCCATACTATAGGCAAGGGAATAGTATCAAGGTAACCTGTTATATCAGCAGGCATGATATTATCTACGCTCATTGGCTCTCTGGTGTTTCTTAGCTAGCCGGCCGGTACAACGGCACCAGCGTCATGGGTTTCGGCTGCAGGTTGAGATGGGACCCTGATATTGCATTGGCAAACCTCTAATATGCAAACGAGCCTTGTAGTGGTGCTTGCGAAGTTGAACAGTATAAATATCAGAGAAGATTTGATCTTGCAATCTCGCTGAAGAAGAGAGTACAGGATATATCTAAAGCCTGCAACGCTGCACTTAGTTTTGTATCCTAATGTTTGCATGCAGTTCTTTCTTCTGACCCTGCTTTAACCTTCCTATTTCTGTGATGTCTTATACTTTCTTCTAATTTCTTGCTCTTGTCCCTGCTTGTTTTATTCATACATGGCTTTATTATAATACTTAGTCTTTGGGGATTTCTCAACCTCTTGATAATCGGTATGCGCATCATATGTACACCCCGCACGATGTCTTAGTTTCTTCTTATACACCATTCTCTCTTTATAGTCAAGACCGTGAGGTCCACGAGACTTTCTATGCCGTAGAGGGTGCCGAACACGTTGGGTTTCTTCAAGGCTGGGCCGCGGATTTTGCGGGTGCCTATCGTTCTTTCATTTTAAGTTATCTTCAAGGCTTCAGTAAATATCTTTCAAGTATGGAGAGTCAATAAAAAAAGCACCATTTCCGTCCGTTGAACACGGAAGATGGCTCTTCGATTTCCCGGGTGCAAGATCGTATTCCATGGCTGACCCACGTGTTCTGTCTCTATGGCATAATGGAGGAACCAACTTTTGGTATTGAGCAATGCTTTCTGCTGGAAGAAAAGGTTTGGCTTCTGTGTTGAAGTGACTTACATTGCTTTTGTCCGAGCTTGTTGGTCTTATAACACTTCACTTGTAAAGAGACGAAAGGTGATTCGAGGTTAGGCGAGACTTACAAGAAAGACCTCTAGGGTTTTAGTATCTGTATTGGAAGATTCAGAAGCTGCTACTTTGAATGCAGTCGTAAATTCTGTTCACGGTGAGAGGAAGATTATGTGGCAGCGTCGCGATTACGGAAAACAAGCTTCTTTATTACGCATAGAACACGGAAGTTTCTTGTTAAAGTCGTTAAAAGTATACTAAGGTTTAAATTCTACTCTTAAATCTGTGCAGAGTACAAGGCTGTGGAAGTGTTCCCTCGCCAGTATACGCATGAGGGGTGAAGTCACGTGTGCAGTTGGTTGAACCACCTTCATGACTTGGGGTAGGTGGCGTTTAGTCGCAGCCGGATATTATGAGCATCTCGAGCGTTCTGGTAAAGTTGAGAGCTAAGAAAAAGATGATCTTGGACTACTTTGATCGACCGAAAAGGGGCAGGTGAGTTGTGAGCGCTTTCAGGGGTAGCGAGACAAAGCTCGCTTAATCTCTTTGTATCCAGCACTTAACATTGTTTCTAGTTTGGGCAGCTTGTTCAATTTAAAGCAAATAATAATGATAATAATCTATTCCCTCTTCTAATTCTATGCTCCGGAAATTGTGAACCCTCCCGAGAGTTTTATCCGATTGGAAAGAAATGAAACTACAGTCGCTTATTCAATATATGAATGACTGTACTGTTTAGTTGTGAATCAATTGGTTGATCCATGATATATTGAATAGGCAATAGTAGCATACACCGCTAAGCCCTCCCGCTCCACAGGCTTCTATTTAAGCATTCCTGATAACGGTGATTACAAATTTTTCTTCATCTTACATCTTCGCCCACCAACTCCAGAGGACAAAAACTCTGCACACCTTGCAAAGACCACATCCGGATTACTAAAACCTCTTGCAACTTTGCCCTTACTCTTTGCTTCTGGAAGTATCATCTCCTTCACGCTTGCGCAGCAGCCAAAGGAAGATTCTCAACACAAACCTATCAAAGAACAACCTTCTGCCATAACACAACTTCCCTTCGCGAGCTGGAGAGAGACATTCCTTCCTCTCTCAACATCCAACAAGAAAGTACCTTCTCTTCTTGCCAGAAAAAGTCTTCATGTTCCCCGACCCCACCGCTGGCTCGTACCAGCCCAGCACACGACTGGATAATGTAGGCCGGTGGTCGACACGAGCACCTCTACCAGCCCCGCCGCCACCACCCCCGTTCCAGCAGCAATTCAATCCAAGAAAAAGGGACAGAGATGCAGCGCACAACCAAACCGGGGCCCAATCTCAAGAGGCATCTTGGGGCAACGGGCTGCAAGATGGTATGAGTCGTCGTTTCCCATTGTACCTACCGGAGCTCGACAATGCACGTCTCGGAGGAGCTCAAGGACGCGGCCAGGCAAGCGAAATGCCTGATTTCATTGACCCCAATGGTCACAACAGCCACTATTGGGAACTCGATCCATTTCCGGACAACTTTTCCGATATGGCAACTTATGGTAGCTGGGACCCTGCTTCTGGTGGAGCTGGTGATATGTCAAGTCGTCAAGAATATGGTGCTTCTCAAGAACCACCACAGCCTAATTACATGGATTCCATGTACCGAAGTTTACCACCATTCGGGACATACGAGAGACCCTCTGGTCCTCGTCCGCAATTCACTTCTGTCGAGGCCATGGCGTCCTGGGACGCGGATCCAGCTGAGCGACAAAGAGTGCTGACGGATTTACAAGCTCAGCTCACAGGTACGGAGTCGCGGACAAGGAACGAGTACTATGGGGCTTTTACACCACCGGGAGAAGAGCAGGAGATGCCTACAACTCCGCGTCAGTATGTGCATGGGTTCTGTAATCGTCACCTCGCGACGTCAAGCCAGGAGCCAAGTCAAGGCACGCAGCAGCAAAGAAGCCCTCATATGCACAGCAACGGCCGCACAGCACCAAGTCGACTACAGAGAATCTTTTGCCGGGGCAACAACGCACGCACGGCACCAACTCAGCAGCCAAGTCAAGGCACGCAGCAGCAAAGAAACTCTCATATGAACAATAACGACCGCACAGCACCAGTTCGGCCAACGGGAATGTTCAACATGGGCCCGGCACCAATTCAACAAGCAAGCCATAGCACGCAATACAGAGATCCCCACGCGAGCAGTGCCACGACCCCTTTCCCCAGATCCAGAATGGCCCATTACCAAACCGGACTACCCAGCAGCCAGCCCCAAGCCTTTGTTGCTCAACCGCGCCACTCAGAGTACGACGATATCCGACTAGAGCACTTCCCGCTGCGGAGGAGAATTCACCCTAGATCGGGTGCGGCGCTTTGGGCTGCACGCACGTGTATTGGTTGCATGGAGAAGGGGGATGGAAGTCCAAGGGCTGAGCTTGAGTGCGGACATGTGTATTGCGCTGATTGTTTCAAAAGTAAGTTGTTTTTTTCCAGAAATATAATTCATCCCTTCCCTTGTGAACCCCTAACTAACACATCTGGTACCCACC
Organism: Lachnellula cervina; assembly: GCA_007825325.1. Taxonomy (NCBI): domain Eukaryota; kingdom Fungi; phylum Ascomycota; class Leotiomycetes; order Helotiales; family Lachnaceae; genus Lachnellula; species Lachnellula cervina. Next base: position 8,351 of record QGMG01001072.1, read on the forward strand.
ACACAGACGCCTTCCAAGCCTCCCTCAACTCCCGCACCCCCTTCCTCTGCTGCGGCTACGTCAAATCCATCGACGGAGTCCTGGCCACGCGCTTCCTGGACAAAGACTTCCGCGAGAACTACAAGCGGGTATTCGCCGACCTGCGGAATCCCAAGACGGGAAAGGAGACGCAGGAGGCGCTGGATCGGAGGAGCGATGCGCTGAAGGAGCAGGAGGGGAGGGATGAGCGGGCGGCGTTGGAGATGGCGCTGGGGAATGGGTGGACGCAGTGTCCGCAGTGCAAGCATCTGATTGAGAGGGTTCAGGGGTGTCGGATGATGACGTGTCGATGCGGTGCGGAGTTTAATTATAGAGGTACTGGTGGACTGTTGGATGGTTGAGGGTGATTTGAGTAGGAGATGAGATTTTGCTTGGGGAAAAGTTGGCTGGGGGGATTGACTGGGGGTTGGAGTGGAATACTGGAATACTATTCGTACAACGTAGTACCCCTCATGAATTAGATTTCTTTTTTGGTAATAGGAGCATTGAAACATCGTGACAAATCAAGCAATAAGTGGTAATAGCATATAAGAGTAAACAAGCTAGAAATTATTGACGTACTGGGAACTATTCCAGTTGACACGATATATGAACGGCCGGGAACTACCCCCAAAATCTAGTATTCCGAAAGCTATAAATCTTGTATTAGCATACAATAACTCCTCACTAAAGAGTATTATGTAAATCAAACAAAGTCCATACAAAAAACTGATATTTTCGTACGTCCCACAATCCTAGCACGAATCCTGTTTTTTACCTCTAAATATTCCCCCATTACTTACCCAAGAAAATAAGCCTGGACTCAATACTTATTCAGAACATCTTCACTCAACCCCACCGTCAAAACAGCCCTGTATTTTATCTTCCCTTGCTCGAGGAGATCAAGCGCCCTTGCCAGTCCCGCTTCCGACATAGGGAATTCTTGGATCCAGGGCCTAATATTGTGACGTGCTGCGAAAGTAAGGGCGTCTATATGGTTTCGACGAGACGCTTCGGTGCTTGCACTAGAGACTGCAATTGAGCTTGGTTAATCTGCATAGGATTCAGATTGGACTTACATGATTCGATGGCCTGGAAGCATGAAGGGCATGTATCTAGGGAGATAGGATGTCAGCAAGATGCATATGGTTTGAAACAAGCAAGGACGAGACGGGGGATCTTACGGGATCACTAATGGCTCTCCTTGGATGATCAGCGGCACGATAGTAGCTCTTCGAGCAAGCACAGGCATGAATCTAATTCCTAGTCAGTAGGCCATGGACTTGAATTCATCCTTTCAATGCATTCGTTACTCACAGTTCAAAATCAGGTAATCCATTACCACAAAGCAACAAAACATCCACTCCCACTTCAACATCCAGCTTCCCACCCGCCTCAGGAACAACATAAAACTCCGTCGCGCCACACTTCAACGCATCATCCCTCTTCCCCGTACTCCGCGAAAACACCACCGTCTCGCACCCCATAGCCCTCGCATACAGCACCGCCAAATGTCCCAGGCCGCCGAACCCCACGACACCAACTCGATCACTTGGCTTGGCACCCGCTACATCCAGCGCTTCAAAGACCGTTATCTAGATTTTAAAAGTTAAATAAAAACGAGACAAAGCATATCAATTAACAAATCTTCCCAACGACAAACACACCACACCACTCGTACGGAATATAAGAAAATCAAAGATGAGACGCCACAGTACTTACACCAGCACACATAAGCGGTCCCGCAAACCTACTCTCAATCTCCACCGGTACGTGATAAACGAAATCCTGATCCTTAACCACGAAATCTCCAAACGCGCCTTGCTCCGTCTCGCCGTATTTCTGGCCCTTGGATTCAGGGCAGTATTGTCGGTATCCGGAGATGCATTCGCGGCAATAGCCACATGACTATTTACCATTCATCAGTGACCTCTGACACGACATAAAAGGAAAAGAATCCGCAACAACGTATACGGTATAACGTACCGAGAATTGCCATCTAAGAAATAAAAGTTAAAAAAAAAAAAACAGAGGTGGAAGAATCAGTAAACTCGTGCTTGTAATTCTAAAACGGGAATGGAATGGAATGGAATAGAATGGCTTGAGACAAAAGGATAGAATGCCTACCCCCATCCAACTCTTTCCCCGGCGTTCACCGAGCCCACATCCGCGCCAACTCTCTCCACAACCCCCACCCCCTCATGCCCAAGCCCACAGCCCGCAGTCCGATCATGAACATCCGTCCCACACAGCCCCGAATGCGTAACCCTGACCAGGACTTCGCGCTCCCCCAGGACGCGAGTGGAGGACTTGGTGAGGATTGCGCCGGTGGGGGAGCCGCTCAGGTAGGTTATTTGGGCTGCGGTTGAAGTCATTGTTAGGGATGGTTGGGGGCTGAGGAGTTGAGCGTGGGTTTTTATTGGGGGGGGGGGTAAGGTATGACGAGGTGAGCCGGCGGCGCTAGGCTTGATGCGGTGCGACAACACCATGTGCGGGGTATTCTCGATAACGCCCTGCAAAAGCTCTCCTCGCCCTTATGGAATAGCTAGGGTGCACTTTATCTACTTACGCAATTACAAGTAGGTAATTGCTCTTTTCTCATAAAACCCGTCTAGTTTAGTTTAGTTTCGCTTAGTTTTGTTTAAACGCCGACAAGACTCTTAGAGGGGATTGGGGCGTGACTAGCTAGGTAATTACAAGTGTATACACCAAACCCAGGAGCCAAAAAACAGCTATATAGGCGCCGGCCAAGTGCCCTTCCGGCCAATATTCTCCCTCCGCCAGTTGAAAGAATCTTTTGTGCAGTAAGTATTACAAAAAGAAATTCTCATGTGACATAGTCAAAAAGGGTATGGGCCCCATAAAAACCGTCTACCGGTATGCACGGGAATTAGGCACTATGAATGCTGACCTTTCTCTAAGGCTGATGATCTGAGGTCTAGCAGATTGGCACGGCCTTCTTGTATGGCGACTAAGTAAAGTGAGCGACTAATCACAGCTAGAGATTAAGGGGGAAGAAGCTAGACGGACCCGGGGAGCTACTGATTACCTCTAGTGATTTACAAGAAAGGCAGATGCAAAGTCTCCCCTCTGCCTGAGTCCTAAAGTGTTTTACTTACAGCCTTCTCTATGAATAAAATGGTCGTCAATTACAAACCCTGAAACTCGTTATGTCCTTTCGCTACTCTGTAGATAAGAAAAAGCGGCACTAATATACGATAAGCCAGCCGGCGTGAGACATTAAAAGCAAGTGCTACTTTCTCTATCCACCACGTGCATCCTTAGATATCAGCCGCGATTTTTCATTCCCCAAAGAAGGCCGTAAAAGAAGTATAGGAGCCAAGATATACCGCTCTACACCCCAAGGTACTCTCTCTCATCCCTCCACATCCACATCCACATCCCCTCCACCTACCCATCCCATCCCATCCTTTTCCCATCCCCCTCCTCTCCAAACTAAGCTAAATCCCACCCCCCCTCCACAGCCCTCAAAACCGGACTCTCAAAAACCCCCACCACCAACCCGGCCCTACCTTCCCCCAGCACATCCCTCCACCTCCCACCCTGTTTCATCAGCACGCCTGCTGCGACGACCTGGGCCGCGATCGCGGGGCTTGCGAGGAAGTTCCAGATGGCGTTTAGTGTTTTGCCTGTTTGGTTTGCCGCGTTAGCACAGCACAGTACTCGGTGCTGCAAATACAAGTAATGATTTCTCATAGATGAAATCAAAGGGATTATTCTGGTGTTTTCAGGTAGAGGATTTCTTTTGCCTGGGGATAAAAGGAGTGTGGGGAATTGGGGAAAAGAGGGAGGGGGAAAAAGGACCCAGGAGCAAATAGGAGAGCAAAAAGGGAAAAGCACCAGAGCTAACAGCATCATCCACAATAACGACCCGCCGGCCCCTGACCAGCGGCAGGAGATTCGGATCCAGGAAAACGCGCTTTTCGCCCTCGGGGGACGTGATGGACGAGATGAGCGTCGAGAGCGTGTCGTCGTACCAGAATTTTCGGGAGTAGCCTAGGGGTATGTACCGATCTGTTTTATCCAATATGGCGTTAGCTAGTAAACCTCTCTCCTCTCTATACCGCATAGCGTACCAGATAAAAAAATCCCCATAAATGTAAATGTAAGAATCCAACTTGTCAACAAAAAGAAAGTCCAAGCCCAAACCCAAAGCAAACTCAATCTTAAAATCCAGCTGACTGAAAATCAGAAATACGTTTTTTTTTCTTTTGCTGAAGAATGATAAATCAACCACGACGCACACGATAAACTAAAACCTCTCAACAGCCCTGAAAGAAAAACACAACTCCAGAAAAGAAAAAAAGGGAAAATAAGGCAAACGCACCCATTCCCAACCCCCTAGCCACCGTCCCCGCAGTCCCCAGCCCCAGC
>QGMG01001073.1:0-12760 GCA_007825325.1 Lachnellula cervina
TATGGAGTTGTGGATATATCATGATGGCAGGGCTATGATACCATGTGAGGGCATATCAGACCTGTAGAGTATACAGAGGTTTTGTCTGTGCTCTTTATCCATTTTTGTCTCAAACACTGTAGTTTTCTCTCCAAAGTCATATTTCAGATGGCTTTTCAGTCGTTTGTGTCCTGCACTATTATTTTTCAAATGCCCCTGTAAAGGTAATACTGTATTCGTTGTTATACACCTATTGCTACCGGCCTTTATGTTGAAGGACAAGCGGTAGGTGGATATCAATAACGTATCAATAAAGACTTTATCCTCAACTTCCTCAGCCAGTCTATCGAAAATACCCCTACCCCCGAAGCTCAATTTAGTGTGACTATGCTACAGCTTTCCTTTACTCCGCCTTTCAACAAGCGTTTCAGGCACCTGAATACGAATCCTAAATCTCGACATACATATTTCTCTCCTCAATCCATCGGCTGTAAACTTTTTCTCTTCTTGCGTCCCACGAAACGTGATATCAAAGCCACATTCTCTTCTTGCTCTAGGATTAGTTTTTGAGTCTTTCATTCGGCGGCGGTCACTTTCCGACAGGAATAAACTTCGATACAACGGGCCTGCAGTTGTTCTTTTGTATAGAACATAGTGATCCAAGAGTGCTAGTAAAGCCATGTCTGTGAGGTGCAAAGTTGGGAGAAGCGCGGATCTAGCAGTGCATTCTGCAATTCATATGATATTCCTAAACTTACTATACTTTACAAAGCTTTTTTTGGTGGATGTCCACGGATATACCCAAGAATATCATCGGGGCATTAGTTTGGGACAGGTCGATTAACCCGGCTTTGAAATATCCCGCTGCTAGCTGTCTCCCGAGTAAAATCAATGATTTCCAAGGCCGCCACAATTTTACCAGATCTAGAAAGTCCCAAGCTAGTCGTGATTGATGGATCACAGGGTTGAAATCGAAATGAGGTTGTGGCTGAGGCACTGGATGAACTGCTGGGTTATTCAGTGCCTTCCATTCATTGTGGCACCAAGGAAAATCGGTTCTTCCATGAGAAGTTCTAGTTTTTTGGCTGTAAGTGCAGGCGGTCGGATTCTAAGGAGTGCATCGTAAAATGAAGTAAGTGCAAATTTACCCAAGTATCTGAATGCGACGTTGAGTGAGAAACAAATACTAGCTTAGAAATGAGTCAGCCTGCATTAGCGCATCTGCCAAGGCTGGTGCTAAACCTTATTTTCTCAGCCTCGTCAGAAACAAAACTTGCGGCTCCATCAATGCAACGTCCCTCCATCTCCATATACCCAATCGCCATAATGCCTCCCAAACGTATGACTGCGAACCCCGTCAAGGCACCCCGCTACCGCCCCGGGAAAGCCGTGCAAGAAGAAAACTCCTCCTCCGAAGAATCCGCAGACGACGAAGCACCCGCGCCCCCCACCACAAAAGCACCTCCCAAAGCATCCACAGCAGCAGGTATAACCAGCAATCTCAACAAAGTCGACCTCGCCGCCGGCCGCAAAATCGCCGCCGCGAAAGAAGCTTCTCGCGTCGCGGAAGAAAAGGCTCTGAAAGCGAAAGAAGAAGAAGGCTTCGTGACTGAAAGCGACGGAGAGGGCGCAAGTGGTAGTGGTAGTGGCAGTGAAGAGGAGAGTAGCAGCGGCGAAGAAGAAAGCAGTGAAGAAGAAGCGCCGCGACGCCTCTTGATACGCCCGAAATTCATCAAGAAGCAAAACCGCCCTGCGGTGCCCGAACAGAAGACCGAAGAGGAGTTGTACGAGGCCGAAGAAGCTAGGAAGAAACAACTCGCGGATGAGATTGTGGAAGAGCAGATTGCGCGCGATATCGCGGCCAAGCAAGCTGGGAAAAAGAATTGGGATGATGATGAGGAGGAGGGGGATGAGGTCGATGATACGGATGATGTTGATCCGGAGGCTGAGTACGCGGCGTGGAAGCTCAGGGAGCTGAAGAGGATTAAGAGGGAGAGGGTCAAGATTGAGGAGCGCGAAAAAGAGCTCGAGGAAGTGGAGAGACGTAAAAATCTGAGCGAAGAGGAGAGGAAAGCAGAAGATGACGAGTTTTTGAAGGGACAGAAAGAGGAGAAGGAGGGGAAGGGGAAGATGGGGTTCATGCAGAAGTACTATCATAAGGGTGCGTTCTTCCAGGACGATGCAAAAGCAGAGGGGCTTGATCGTAGGGATATCATGGGATCTAGGTTTGCAGACGATGTGCAGAATCGGGAGTTGTTGCCGCAAGCGTTGCAGATGAGGGATATGACGAAATTAGGAAAGAAGGGCGCGACAAAGTATAGAGATCTGAAGTCCGAGGATACGGGACGGTGGGGCGAGTTTGATGATAGGGGCAAGGGGGGGAGGGGAGGCTTTGGGGGAGGCTTTGGTGGGGATGAGAGATATGCACCTGATCGGGATAGGGGAGGTGCTGAAAGGAGCGGTGCAAACTCTATGCCTGTTGGTGAACGCAAGAGGGAGCAAGTGGCCGGCGCACCTGAAGGACCACGAGCTATGCGTGATGGCGGCGACAGGGAACGGAGAGATGGCGGTGGTGATACGTATCGTCCTAGCAGACGTTCACGATCGAGATCTAGGTCACCAAGACGGGATAGGGACAGGTATAATGATGATAGACGGCGGAAGAGAAGTACGTCGAGGGATATGGACCGGTATGAGGGTGACAAGCGGCGGAGAATAGACTCTAGATAATCTCGCTCAATACACCTAATTCAAATGTAAGAGCTTAATGTTTATAGTGTCACACGTGCATGATCCTCTTCATCATTCTCCAAACACTCACCAGTTATCTCATCTATAATCCAGGATCGGCATTATCCCTCTTCCGGGCGGCAACAATCCATAATGTCTCATAAGTGACCACCATGCCTCCTATAAACAATATCCAACCACCAAAACGCCATCCATAAACCATTCAAAAAACAACATGATCATAACCATATCTCATATCCGCAACACATCAACCCTAGCACGTTCAAACAGCTTATGCCCAACCATCAAACCCGAGCTTCTCTCATCCTCCGTAACAGTAGCAGGATACACAGTTAACCGCACATAAGTACCGGCAGCCCTCCTTTTCGACAAATACCCCGGATTGACAACCAAGACACTTTCCACGACCTACACACCACGTCAGAAAAGGTTATAAATCTCTCACCCACACGTGGTGAGGAAAGAGAAAGGACATCAATCATACCTTAGCAAAAGGGGGTAGCGCACTAGGAACAACCAGAAGATCAGGCCTAACATTAACCATCTCCCCCAGCCGCAAAAAACTAACATCAAGCATACTCCCCGCCGGTCTCCCCTCCCTCGTCCCCGTCTTCGGCAGGGCCTCCCTATCAACACTCGGGAACAGGGGGAAGAAATTCCGCTGCTCGATCAAGTACTTCGGTAAGCGCGCTAGCATGGAGGGGTCTTGGATTTTGCCGCCCGTTACTTCAGACGTCCGGAGCTCGGTGAGGATGTCTTGGGAGGAAATCCCAATCGCGATCTCGTTGAAGGATAATGTCATGGGGTTGCCGATGATTTTTACGGATTTGGGGAGGCCGAGATCTTTTCTGGGGAAGGGTTCTTGGGGCCAGGAAACGTGTTTGCTGATTATGTCCTTTACGGACGGTACGAGGATGATGGTGATATGTGGGTTTGCTGATACTAATGAGACGAAGGCGGGCGATATTAGGTATTTGAAGACTGTGTTCATGGTAGCGGTATCTGGTTCTGGCACTGCGTCTTCGGGGAGGTCGAAGTCGCCGGCAGCGATGAGCGGGTGGTCGATGTCGAGGAATGGGCCGGTGAGGATGAGAGCGTCGGCATACGAGTCTGCTGCTTGGCTGCAGAGGGCGTGGAGGGGCTCGAAATCGAGATTGTCGTCGGCGGTGTAGGGACCAGAGCCGATGAGAATGTTTAGAGGAGCTGGGGGGGTGTCTGAGTCCATGGCGTCTGGGCCACCACGGAGGCGCTGGACGTGTTCTTCTAGACGGGTTGTTGAGGATGCTGCGCTTCCTAAGAGGGGCATTTCGAGTATCTCGCTGACTGTGAAGGTATCGCCTGAAGCGTTGATTCCTTTAAATGCCACGATCTGACCGGGGAAAAATTGGAAGCCGGGTAGAGCGTCGAGTTTCAAGGGTACTCGTAGACCTGCACCCATTCGTCGTGATGTCTCAAGCACAATGGATGAGGCGTTGAGTTTTCCTTCCAAAGAATCCGATGCTATCCTTCCAACTGCCACAATCTCATTGGCTCCCTGGCTTGCGGCACTTCCAAACGCAGCGTCCTCGAGGCTGTGGTGTGCTTGAACAAGCGCCATGAACTCATCTATCCGATCATCCAAAATCTCAGACGCCTCAGACGACTTCATAGCCAATGGCTTGTATGATAGCTTCTTGATATCCGAATTCCCTACAAGCTTGATCCGGGGTTCAGAAAATGGAGCAATTGGTGGATCTGAAACTTGTAAATGATCATTCAGAACTTCGACCGCTTGTCCAGCATTTGGTCGCTCATGGAAGGAAACTCTGCATGAGATTAGCTAGCCGCCGTGGAAATGAAACTGATAGCATACGCTGCACCGCTCTGATCCCCTTGTTTATGCGGTGTCTTGAATTCTGGTGGGCTGCTTGCAGGTTCGGCTTTCACTCTCGACATCGAGGGTGTTTCCATCTTCCGCTTTCCACTCAGTCTACTCGCAGATCCAGCTTTAGGAGTATTAGGCACGAGACCGTCCAGCCTGCCACACAATTAGCCCTGGTCGTATTATCCTCCAAACACACTCACATCCCAAAAACATCCCCACTGTTCGAGACATTTCGTGGTGTAGCCCCCCCACGTTTATTTGTCTGCAAATGCGCCTTGCTCCTACTTTCACGCTCCAATCCGTCCTGCACGTCCTTCTTCAGAGCCCTTGCAGTGTCTATATTTAACTTCATATCGTCCGCGCCCATCTTCATGCTGTAAGATTCCCATTTGTACCATAATTCCTGCACGTCGATCGAGTGAAGGCGCATGATAGATTGGAGCTCAGAGAGGACATCGTCCTCCAGTTTAGGGCATGCGGCTGGAACAAAGCGCTCTCTTATAGCTTCTGCAGAATCTGCCATCGTGGGTAAGGCTTTTGGGGAGGCTTCAGGTGAAATTGTTGGAGTTGGAGTTGATTTGATTTCCTGTGTGGGCAACATTTTAACGGGAAGACGCGTCGCGCGTAGAGAGGTCGCGTCGGGATTTCGCGCCAAGAGATTTATTCTGCCCCACCTTCACCTTGATTCAACGACAACTCAACTTTCACTTGCGGTTTGGTGGGATCTCAGCATACAATCAAAGTAGGAGATTACAGTGTTTAACTACAGGTGAGTGACCATGAGGTATTCGAGAGGAGGTTTTAAAGACTTTTTTGCCCTACTTTTCTAAAGCTATCGTCAGTCTTCAGCCCTTTCACTTCAGTTTTTCCTTTTTCACAATGACATTTCCTCCTATATCTTCATGCCGCAGTGATAATGTCCCATAGTCTGTGGGATATTTAAAGGTCTAGAGAGGAACAAATACCCATAGATTTTTATTAGGGCTTAAAATGCTTACCTTAGGGGCCGAACCATAAGAAGTCCTTTAGCTTCCTCTCCAGTTGTTGGATTGGTCACCCTGCTGGACATAGAAATTTCATATATGATGTCAGGCAAAATGAGATCTCTATCTGTATAAATCCGAACACGCCAATGGTTTCCCATTGTGTTCGGTTGGAGTTATTACAAGTCCATGATAAATTCATGCAGCGAGCGAGGAGAGTGTTCTGAATTCTGTGGGATTTTGTCAAAATATTAAGAACGCTTCATTTAATCTTCTGCTAACGTTATTCGATAGGCATAAGCATGGCAGCATGTAGAGATATAACCTGGGGAAGAATACCTGACCCTGTAAGGTTACTTCTACCGCGCTGAGTGTGCACTTATCTTGCATCGCTGATATTTTCATAGTTCTTGCAAACATTGTACGATGCTCTTAATATTGATGCTTTCTATCATATTCTACTTGCAGTATTCCAACTTTACGCTTTCCAATCTCGTTTTCTGTGGTTCTGCATCCGTCCTTTATTCCAAACTCGTCTTTTGAATCCCAATTCCGCGCTTCTTCAGTAGCTGGTGTTCAGCAGACTCACTATAATTAGGCACGATATCGTCAGCTTCTTTCCTGTTTCTTCCTTCCTTTTCCTCATCCATCTGAGCCATCTTACGTACTGTTCTAGCCTTCATCCGAATCACTCTTGCCGCTGCCTTCCTCTTCCACCGAATACTGTTGGTGGCGGGGTTTCTGTTCTTTGTAATCCTTCCAGGGGGCGCCTTTCTGCGTGCCATTAAACAAAAAGTTTCGTGGGTTTGGCTTTGGAGGCTAACGCGGTAGCCTAATTTTCCAGATTCGTAATAAAATTGGTAAAAATCGGCTTCCTGGTCATCGAGAGTTCTCCAAACCAAGTGCCTTTGATCCTGTAATGCTTTGACTACTGGCTCATTGGGAGGCATGTACACCACAATCGGCTCTCTAAAAAAGTTGTCAGCTATTGCCTTCGGATATCGGTGTAGACTGGTGCAACCTACTCTCTCGTCTTCGTCAGGCCCTCTGTCTTGACTGCGTCCAGGCTCTCAGTCGATTTTTCTACCTCAACGACCTCCTCGAACTCAACTATCCCGTCTTCCTCTTGTTTTCCTCGCTCGTCTGCCTGCGTCGCTTCACTTATTTTGACACCAGCCAGCGCTGCCTCCAGAGTGTCCACCTGTCCCAAATTCGCAGTGCCCATATCCGTCATCGGCTCTTCCACTTCGCCCTCCTCCTTTCCACAGCAGCTAGATTTCCGTGCCTCCTCCTTCTCTTTCTCTCGCATCCTATTCAGCAATCCCTGCACCTTCATTTTCATACCCTCCTGCAACAGCCAGGCTTTCTCCTTCTCCATATGTCGCATATCTTTCAGGTATTCCAACGCCTTGGATCGCGCATCATCCAGCACTTCCACCGCGTTCTCTTTCTCCTTCTCCTTCTCCTTCTCCCGCTCCCGTATATCTTTCAAAAATTTCTGCCCCTCCTCATTCCCATAAACATTCTCCAATGCAGTCTCCAGCACTTCCCACTCCCTCTCGGTTCGGAAAAACGGTACGGGGGGAGTAATTATCTCGTCGCAGAATTTCTTGTAGCTCATAGAAAATACTGCGCTCCAGGTACTCTCGGGTATCGATGCTGGCTGGGGAGATTGTTCGTCTTTCGTTGTTGCGTCGGTAGCATGTTTGATGGAGCGAAGTGGTGGAAAGTCGCGATCGGTGGAGGCTAAATTGTCTGCTGGTGGCCTTGAAGGGAGTATAAAGCGCATGGGTCGATCCATCTTGACGATTCGTGCGCTGGGCTTAGCAAGGTTAAGATGCAATTTGTGGAATACTCTGGCTGTGGATGGGAGTTGGAGTTGCAGAGATGGGTAAGGCAACGATTTGATGGCTCCTTCCGCTTGGACTTCTTTGCATTCACTTCAAGTAAGTACTAGGTACAGTTGATTTTTAATGTCCCACACCGCCTGGCCCATTATGATTTGTACAGACTGCTCTCGTCTCTAATGCTTCTTTGATACCTTTGCCTTCTTGGATCTCTCTCTAACCTCCCCATCAGATCTTGCCTCAACTTCCATATCATCGGCGCCTCTCTTTGCACCCTTACCCTTCGCCCGTACCCGAGAAGAAGCGGAACCCTCATCAACCAAATTCAAGGCAGCAAGCCCGGAAGAGAGATTATCATTGGTCTTCTTGACCTCCTTGAACAAGCCCAACATAATTTGTCTCTCCGCCTCCTCTCCAGGATCATCCATGGGCTTCATCTTCTCCACCTCAAACTTCTGGCTGGCCTTAGCGAAAGCGACAGCATCTTCCTCACAGTCAGAAATCAGGGAATCCGAAAGGTCTTCTTCGCCGACGCGGAAATCGGATGCCAGCTGGGGCACAACACTCGGTCCAGGCAGCATGTTCGCATTGACATCAGTGTCCTCGATCAAGCCAGCGAATTCGATATCGAAGATATTGCCGTTGAAGAACTCCTCCTGAATATCTGGTCAATATAAACCCAACACAACCAGCGGAGAAGGTGTTGCTTACTTCATCGCGACCAAACATGACACCTGAACCCTCTCCTTGCTCTGCATACTCAACCTTATACTTTTCGTCATCGTCGCCATTCACTGCGGCGCGGAAGAGAGCCATGGCGAGATAGCGCTTACGTTCGTCCAACTCCTTCTTTGTCTGCCATTTTGGCCACAGTTCATGAATCTTGCGAGACCAGAGATGGACCATGGTTTCATGATCAATTTCAACCCCTGGGTTTGCATGCTTGACGTCTTCGGAGAAGCCGTGAAACTTGATGACGAAGCCGAGCTTCCAGAACATCTTGTATTTAGGGACCTTGAGATCGTCCGACATGGCGATGGCGTGCAGTCGGTTTCGCGTGCTGGCTGAGTGTATGTATTGATGCTGCGAAATGCGATGATGTGCAAGAAGTAGAGCTTCGGGTTGGTGTTAAGTCTCTGGTTGCGGTGTCAGGTTGAGATTTTGGCAAAGGGCAAGTAGATGACTCACAAACTTTCCAGTGGCGGAGGATTATGTATCCGTGCAGCGAACTTTATGTGAATGTGCATGTGCATGTGCAGACCGGCCGATGCTATTCACACTGCAGGCGCGAGGGTGGAGGGAGGAATGACCTAAGGCAAGTAGCGCCAAAGCTCTGGAGCGTGGGTTATAAACGACTTAAGGGTTTTTGTTCTCAAAATCCGCCTTCTGGGTGTGGTGTACTCGTCGTGCTTCCTCTCGGCTTCGACACCACCACTCAAGCATATAGGCCTGTCACTTGTGGCTTTGGGGGCTCAATTGCAGGAATGTTTCGGGCAGCTTTAGCATTGATATCTGAAAGCTGCGCTGTCTCGTCCAATAAGCCATTGATCAAGGTCCTCTGATTCAACATCATGGCTGGTCAATGTTATCTGCGATTTGTGGGCAATGCTGGCTATTATAAAAGAAACTTCTACTACTGCAGACTCAATACCTGCCTAGGTTCTCTCCTAGAGAAGGGAACTAGTGACCCCCTTACAGATATTCTTTTTGCCATTTTTTTCGATCCTGCTTCTTCCTTTTACGCATTTGTTCTGCTTGGTTTCCATTTTGGTACTCTTTTTTTGCCCCCCTTTCCGCAATTCTGGCTCGGCTAATTTAAGCGAGTCGCGTCGGTTGATCTATCGAGGAAAGGGGCGGGTAAACTTTTGCCCTTTTGGTGCAGGGGGATGAGGCAACGCGCTTACTTACACGAATAAATAACACGAATAAATAGGTAATCATACTGCACTGCTGCTATAGATCCGAGCGTACACATGTTACTTGAGACTTATCAAGGATTTCCTCTTGCACCGCGGGGCAGCCCCTCGAAGTCGGTCTCGAAATCTACTACGACCTAGACTTCTTTATAAACATGGACACAACGCGGATGGAGGAGTGCGCATGCAATGGTAAATGTTCGCGGAACGTTCTTGCAATCTACAATACGCTTTGGCTCACGAGACTAGCTTTTGATCAAGACTTGACTGGTTGTCACTAGCCAATAACGAAAGAAGACTAAATTCGCAATTTCTACATTGAATGCCCTCAATATCCTCATATGTTTCTATTAAGTACTATACGGAGTATACAAGCTGTCGAAGAAGGCTGGGTGGTCGTCGCATCGGCATCACTCAAGAACTACCTGAGGACCAACATATTTAGATCTCCCATGAACAAACCACTAAACCGCAACTAGAACAGCAAGCCCAACCGTAATAACACCCATATAATTTGTCAGGATGACTGTATATTAGGGTGGTAAAAGGGGATACATTCTATAAATGCCCTCAATAGGGCCCTAATATGTGGCTAACTAGCGTAGCGCTAAGGGAAGGGAGCGCTAGGCATCACGTGTAGCGCAATACACGTAATAGAATCTAGGGGTCCAAAGAAGACGTTAGCGTCCTTATTAACTCTAGCCACTTTAATAGTGAGCTAGCATAGCTAAAAAATGCAATATTTATTAATTCTACTATTACTAATACAATATAGGCCTTGCTTTTCAATAAAAGAAAAAAATATATAATGCTATTAAGCGACTAAAATATTATCTAAACGATTATAATAAGCAAAACAATACGACTAAAGATTAAATTAGCTAATTAGAATACAATAATCAAGACTGTAATTAATAAGAAACTAATAAGAAAGCATTTCTTAGATTGTTTAGAATTGTTCTAATAATAAAATGTATATAGTATAGCGTTTTAGCGCGCTACCTTATAGTCTCAAATTAGGTTATTATATTCTAACTACTTTGTATTAATCTATATATTAGCTTCTAGACTATAGCTATTCTATCTAATAAGATATTATATTATAAACTCCTTGCCTTTCTTACTAATACGTTTATTAAGAAGCTTATTAATGCTTTAGAGGTCTTTAGATATACTAATTATAGAAGGTTTATCTAGAAACAAACATTTATAAGAATTAGTATTAGGTAGTAAAGTTAGTTCGAAATGCGTAATAAAGAAAATATTATAAATGCAATAGTAGTTAAAAAGCTCTAATTAATATACAAGTCGTCTAATTCGTTTAGTGACTCGAAAGGGTCTAGCGTATTATTATTCTAGCTTCTTATTCTTAATAGTAGAAAGGTTATAACTCTTATAAAGCTGTAATAAGGCCTAATTGCTAACCTTTAAAAACATTACTATATACTACTAATTATAGACTGCTTTATTATATAATCTAATAATATTAAGAGCATTCTAGACCTTAATACAAGCTTGTAAGAGATTAATTTTAAGCGTCTCATTTGCTAGATTTAGTATAAAGTTAGGAGTAAAGCTATAAACGATTTTATTTAGCGTCTTTTCTATAGGACTAATCGAGTTATTAAATTCAACTTAAATATAAGAGAGCATTTAAAGCTATTTCTTAATATTCTTAAGAGTAGTAAAGAAGTATTATATTATAAGCTCGACTTACTAATTTGTTTATTTACTAGCTCTATCCATTTAAGAGTAGTAAGCTATACTATAAAAGAGGCTAACGCCTAAATGAGTAAAGAGCTAAGTCTAAAGGGCAGAGAGAAACTTAGAATTGTAGTCTAATATAATAATTTTTAGTATACTCTAATCTATAATCTAAAAATACTTAATAAGAGCATTAGCTTATTATTCTACTAACTAAACCTTTATACTAGGGATTAGTATAATGCGCTTAGAAAATTTATAAGTAGTGCTTATAACTATATTAAAACCCTTATAGGAAGTAGGTAAAGCTAGAATAAAATTGATAGTAATAGTATAAAAAAGCACTAGAAGTGATAAAATTGGCTAAAGGCTTCTATATAGTAAATAATATCTTATTCTTATAATTTTGTAATTAGAATAGATACAAATAAATTTTCTAATATAATAAGAAAGCTTATTAATATACTAGGAAGCTCTAGCGCAGTTATAAGTGCATATAAAACTATAATACAATTTTAGAGTATACTTTATATAAAGAATAGTAGCAACTATATTCTCTAGAATATAAAGGCGCAAATAATTGCTAATATACTAAATGAGGCTATTATTAAGCTTGAATTTTAGCTCTATCTTGTTTTTACTAAGAGTATTATTTTTCTAAAGCTAATAGCAAATCTTATTCTAAGTATTATTAGTATTATATTTATTAATAATATATTATTTAAAGTTATTACTTAAATTATAAAGCGTAGCTATAAAATTGTAACTACTAAGATAATTAAAATTAAGCTTTGCTATTATTATAAGTGTTTCTAATCGAGCTACTAAAAGTCTCGAAAGAGTATTAGAGATAATATAATTAATACTAGGCTTATAAATGATTTCTAAGTTAAAAGACTAGAGGTAATTACTAGCGTAAATAAGAAGCAAATTAGATTAGTTTATACTAGTCGTCTCTATCGATTTTTACTTAATAATAGCTATAATTGCACTATAATTAGTAAAAACCTAAGTAGTATTATATAATAATTTAACTATATAATAGATCTTACAAATCGCCTAATAAATGCTTACTATCTCTAATTCTATAGGCTAATACTTTTCCTTTACTATTAATAATAAGTAATTAAGAAAGAGAATAAGCTAGATATTAGCCTTTCTAAGGTATTTGCTTATAGGAAAGTTAATGCCTTCTCTTATATAATAAACTATTACCTTTATACTAAATTCTTTTAATAAATTAATATTAATATAAAGGGTTCTTATAGAATTATAATATATAAGGTATATTAGTATAAAGAGAGCTTTTTGAAGTTCTCGAAAAGAGACTAGCTTAGCTTTTATAAGGTTAATAATCTTCTTAGAGCTCGAATACTACTTTTAAGAATATCTCTTAATAGGTATATTATAAAGAAGATTAGTCTTAAGCTTCTAAAGAGGTTCTACTAGCGTAGTATAAAATGTAATATATTAATAAAGCTATCTAGTGAAGCTAAGATAATATTTAAGAACCTATAATATAATAAGAAACTCGAGGCTTATAATAGTTTCTAATTTATTAGTAGTTGTAATAAAGCTTAAACTATTAATATATTACTCTAAAAGTTGTATTAAGAAATATCTAATAAATATCTTAGTAGGTTTAATTGAGATGCGCATTTTATAGAAAACAGCTAAGACCTACTCTAGGTGTTAGATATACTCTTTAATAGTATT
>QGMG01001074.1:0-12759 GCA_007825325.1 Lachnellula cervina
GCCCGATTATACTATATAGAAGAACAAGTAGTAGTATAAGATAGTTGCGCATAGAATCCCCTTTATAGCCTTTAATCGATCTAGAGAAATGGATTTATTAAAAGAGGAGATCTATATATTTAATATAGACCTTACTATAATAGGCAACCCTTACTAGATTATATTAGATAAGAAGCGAAAGGCTAGAATTGTATAGGCAGGATTAATATATATTGCATTTGCTATAGTAGAAGAGGCTATATAAGCTATTTGAAATAGGCTCTATATAATAGGTATCTTAGTTCGAGTAGAGAAATATTTTATCACTTCACCTACCGCCTAATATATTAAATGCTAAGGCTATAGCCACCTTGCAATATACTGCCGCAAACCTATATAGTGCTCTCTATATAGTAAACCCTATTAGATAAAAGAATACTCCTATTATATATATAATACTAAAGGCACTTGCTCTTATCTAATCCCTAAATGCGCTAACTATAGTAAGGCCTATATAGTAACCTTAGTAGCATATAAAGTCTATTAGAGTACTTAACTATAATCATAATAATAATAGGCGTCTAATATATAGCTATAATAGATATAAGCATAAAAATCCTCTAAGTGAATCTTAATAAAAGTGGGCCAAATACTAAATCAGCGCTCCAAATTGCAATTAAGCTTAATATTAATATTATACTAGTCTAAGAACTATATATTATTATAGAAGACAATTTAAATAAAATCTAATTAATAGTATACCCCTCCTTCACACAACTCTTTCTAAATAGAATAAGCCTAGTAGTCCTCCTATATACTATAGCTTATATAGCTAGATCCTATATCCCTCAAGTATCCCTAGTATAGGAATTGTCTAATAATTCAGATCTCTAAATACTTAATATTAGAGAAGGCAATAACTAGATTAGAATCTATAATATATATAACTAAAAAAGTTAACTTGATACTACAAATCAATTTACTCTTAACTATTGCTTATACTAAGCGCTACTACCCTCTAACTTACTCCTATATAGCAATTTTAATGCTTATAATGCATAATAGGACTTACTATATAAGAAGTCTAATGCAAAAGGAGACACTCTTATAGAATAGATTATAGAGTATAATCTAGCCCTATTTAATAAACCTAGAGTAGGCACCTTCTACTACCTACTAATATAAAATGCAATAAATATTAACCTTACTCTCTTATATTGCTCTATAGTAAATCAAATCAAATTCTAGGCAATAGTTAAGAATATTAGATCTAACTATTTTAGGATCACTTTTAAGATCTAAAGCATATAGTAGGACTAATTAGAACCTTAGGAAACACATTTTAATACTAAGAAAGCAGACTAGCTATTATTTAGATAAAAGCTTAAGGAATAGCTTAGTCTAATCTAATATTCACTAGAAGTCCTAAGTTTTAGACTAAGGGAAAGCTCTAATCTAAGCTTAAAAAACTTAGAGAGTCCCCTAGCACAATAAAGCTATAGGGACTCACTCGAGCAACTTAATAATATTATAGAATGCTATACTAGTGCAGTTTTGTGCGCTGCATATAATATACTACCCTAAATTAAGCTAGCGCTAAAATCTAAACTATAGTAGAATAAAAACATTAAATCCCTAAGACGCGCAATAAATTAAGCAAGATGCTCTCTCATCTAATTATTCTTAGACTAGTTAAAGTTATAATATATAAATATACATAACTTATACTTTTAGTCTATTAAGACTACAAAGAAGAATCACTAGAACTAGTTCTTAGAACATAAGAATTTAAAATCAATTTTTAAAGTACTCGCCTATATAAAGCCTAGAAGGTTAGAACTAGTCAAAACACTTAAATGCAATGCAATAGATTTACTTAAGTCCATA
Organism: Lachnellula cervina; assembly: GCA_007825325.1. Classification (NCBI taxonomy): domain Eukaryota; kingdom Fungi; phylum Ascomycota; class Leotiomycetes; order Helotiales; family Lachnaceae; genus Lachnellula; species Lachnellula cervina. The sequence continues at coordinate 1,867 of QGMG01001074.1, forward strand.
TTCACTAATAAATATTAACTCTTCCGCAATATACTATTCCTAATACTACCCGAATCGCCTATACTAAAATAGAATGGATACAAGTCCTTAAACTATTAGAATTAGCCCAAAATGTTAGAATGCAAAATAGAATAAGTATGCTCTAGTGAAATCAAATCTGTTATTATATAGAATTGTATTGCTTAGAGTTCTACTACTATGTGGGCGAAGCCCACCTATATAGGTGGCCCAGCTACCTTAAGGGTGGCTGGGGAGGCTGGGAGCACAGCTCCCACGTGATCCATATCATGTGACTAGTTGATATTCCAATACTCCTACTTAACACAATACGTGATGTGAGAACGTTCAATAGAGAGAAGCTCCTACAGGCTACAGGCTATATTACTAGTAAACTACAGTCTATTAAAACCTTAAGGAATAAAAAAGATAAGATTATATAGAAGGTCTAATGTGCCGAAGAGAAGCTGTGAGGGGTAAGGAGAGAACAAAACAATAAAGAACCAAAGAACTAAACATAGCTAAATAGTATAGGAGTAAGTAGTAGAGTCTGGCAGTACTATAAAGTGACTTAGTAAACATATAAATAAAAGAGAGATAAAAGTAATGCCTAAGGCAGAATATTTAAAGTATAACAAATAAGTGAAATAGAGCTAAAATGCGAAGTGAAACTATAATCTCCCCTTTAGACTATATATATTCCGAGCTCCTATAGCTTCTATGCTCCTATATTATTTAATACCTATAGCATTATAGAAGGCCTAGAAGGGGTTACAAGCTAGTGCTTTAGTGAGACTATTAGCTACTATCTCTAAGGTGTAGATATATTTCAGTTCTACAGTACTATTAGTAAGCTTCTTGTAGATAAAGTAATGCTGCGTCTTAATATGCTTTATACGACTATAAAAGACATTATTCTTTGTAAGCGCAATTGCGCCTTAGTTATTACTATAGATGAGAGTAGTGCTGAGACTAGAGTCCTTATCTGTATTGATTTGCTGTAGGAAGCGCTATAGCCAAATAGCTTCCTTAGTTGCATTAGTTTAGCTAATATATTTAGCCTTATAAGAGGATAGTAAGACTGTAGCTTAGCGTTTAGATAACTAGGAGATGGCTGCTAAGCTGAGGTTAAAGACGTATTCTAATATAGAATAGCAAGTATTATAATTGCCTGTATAGTTAGAATTAGTATAGCCTGTAAGAGGGCTAAGGGCCCCGCAGAACACTAAGCTAAGAGATGTAATGCCTTTTAAATACTAGAAGATCTTCTTAATAAGCCCTATATAACTTTTATTCGGGTTTATAAAGAACTGCAAGATTACTAAGACGGTATAGGCAATATCGGGACGGGTGCTAAGCATAGCATATATAAGAGAGCTAACTGCTAATTGATATTCGTAGCAAAACGCGGCTAGAGAGATATAGTCCTTTATAGAGGGCATCGGGTGAGTATATATATCTATTAGAATATTTACCGCGTTGCAGTTACTTATATTATAGTCCTTAAGGATCTTATTAATATAGGCTTCCTAATATAGCTAGAGGATATAGTAGGGGCGATCCCAAATCACTTCTATACTAAGGTAAAAATGGTACGAGCCTAAGTTAATTATCTTAAAGCGGTTGGACAGGGCGTCTTTAAGGGCCTAGATATCTAGTTTAGATTCTCTAGCAATAAGAAGGTTATCTATATAAATAGTAATAATAATGCCGTTCTTAGTGAATATAAAGGCATTAGTATTAAGGGGCTAGAAACTAATACTTAAGAGAAAGGTAGTAAGAGTGTTATACTATATATAAGGGGACTATTTTAGACTATAGAGGGCTTTCTTAAGCTTTGCAGTTCCTGTAATGCCGCAGCTAGTAGGCAGCTCGATCTAAACCTCTTCTTTAATATCACTATAGAGAAATGCAGTCTTAATGTCCATTTGCTCGATTTCCTAGTTATATGCGGCCGCAAGGGCAAAAATGGTCTTATATAATATAGGTTTAACTACTAAGGCAAAAGTTTTATAAAAGTTAAGACCCTTATGCTATTTAAAGCCTTATATAACTTATTAGGCCTTATACTAGAGGATTTCACTAGCAGCACCACGTTTTACCTTAAAGACCCACTTTTCTAAGAGGGGGGACTGCTTATAGAGGATAGTTTAGACCTCTTATATATTATTTTCTACTAAAGAACTATATTTATTCTTGATAGCAGCTTTCTAATGCTTCTACTACGGGCTATTTATAGCTTATTAGAGTGATTTAGGCTTAAAAGGCTCAGGTGAGTCTATATAACTAAGGAAGGAGAGAAGCAATAGTTTAGAGAAGAAGGAGATATAGGTAGAGATAAGGAACAAATTATAGGCGTCGAGTTTAGCTTTATAAGAAACTGCAGCTATGCTATAATAAAGAGGGTCAGGTGATAACAATTCAGGCCATAAATTAGAATAATAGGGAAGGTCAACACAATTAATATTAGCATCTTAAAATATATAATCATTCTATTTAGGCGTCTCAGAGCAGTACGCTCTTAGCGTAGAAAGTATTTTAAAACTATCACTTTTAGGTTCCTTATCTTCCATTATAGAACAGATGTATTTAGGTATAAGGTGCTCTTTATTATTAGGTTCTAGAGTATACACAGGGCGTTCTTCGTCTAAAGCATTATAGATATTATTGTTTTTAGTGTAATCAATATTGTATTAGGCTGTATCTTAAGGCTAAGAATTATAGCTAGCTAGAGAGGTGTTCTAGAATGCGGCTTTATTAAGGTCTAGTGAGGCTAATTGCAATCGAGTTCGCTAATAGGAATGCTGCAAAGGCTATATAAGCGAATGCAAGGGAATTAGCGCCGCATTAGAGGCAGGATTCTAAGAAAAGGCAGATAGTGCTAGGATAGGGGCAGGTGGGGCCGCAAAAGAGGCAATTAGAGCTAGTGTAGCCGAAGGATTTTGCAAATTAGAGGGGTTCACTAAAGAAAAGAGCTATAAGGGCAATGCTATATATAAAGGGATTAATAGATCAATAGGTATAGGCTTAAAGGGGATTATAGAATTAAAAGGTATAGGTAAATATATAGGACCGAGGGGTGCCTTGTTATTAAAAGCAATAGGAGATAGAAAGGGGTTAGTTAGGGGCTATTTGCGTTTTAGTAGAGGCAATAGGTTAGATAGTAGATAGGAAATCGGCATTTATAGTATAAGCTTTACTAGTTGCATAGAATTAAAGAAGTGGTTAAGAGGTGAGTTATAGATCTTCTCCTTCTAATTCTTATTATTGTATTACTCCTATAGTATACATTTAATTGTTTTAATTACAGTACTACAAGCAATACGGCCGTCCGGTTTTATAATGCGGCAAATTGTATTACTATTATATCCTATAAGAATTCTAGTGGTTATTATATCCCGAAACTTCTTAGTTTTATCGAGGTTATTATAATAAACGATCGACCTAAATATATTAATATATAAGTACTAGGGAATATATCCGTAAAAAGCTTTAAATAGCAATTTATAAATAACCGAGTGGATACTGCATATATACAGGTATATAGCATACTTGATAGCCTTAGGCTAGTACTTAAAAGGGAGACTAGTATACTTGAGAAGAGGAGCTACTTTGCGCCAAATCGTCTAACTAAGCCGTTCTGCGGCTCCATTTATCTGTAGGGTGTATAGCTTAGTGTCTTCCTATAGAATACTATTCTAGAAGAGGTGTTATTACAGGCGTCTAGCTATATATTCCCCTCTACTATTAGTGTGTACCTAGCGGATTGTCTAGCTAAGGTCTAGGCGCTTGAAATGCTTTTAGAAGTAGATAAAACAGTCTATAACTTCACTCTTAGCTTTTATATAATATACTACTATAAGCTTAGTCTTATTACACTCAAATATAATAAAATACTATAAACCATTAAAGCCTTTTACAGGCAGAGGACTTATAATATTAGAATAGATTAGAGCTATTAGGTGCTCCCTTAGAATAATATAATAATTATGCGATTAGCGCTTACTCTTTTAAGTAAGGCAGGTATTATATATATAGGCATCTAGCAGTCGAATCACTATAAAGTTAATATTATCTATAGTTGCTCTAAGCTAATTAAGGGCTTGTAGGCTAATATAACCTATATATTAGTGCTATAGTATACAATTTTACAAAATAGTATATATCTAAGAGGCATGCTTAGAGCGTTTAGTTGGTAATAGCTACTGCAAATGCATAGCTAGAAGAGTAATATACAAAAGAAGAGAATAAAGCGCTAGGCTGCAGTGAGGGAAGGCGCGAATAGATAGATGGGCTACTAAGAGCAAGAGAGTCTGCGAGGTATAGTAAGAACTATACGGGTCATAGTCTAAAGGAGAAGGGGGATAGTAATACAAGTAAGAATAGAATAAGGCAATAGGGGACTAAGAGATTAGTAGAGTAGTCGGCCGAACTAGGGAATAGGCCATAGAATAAGCTATAGAATAACTATCCAAGGGGTCTATTAGATAAAGGGGACAGTAAGGGGCAGTAGAAGAAGAAGGCGAATATAATAACTAAGACCGAAACATCTAATCCCTTACTACTACAATAATGCTAAGGGTATAAGCTAAGAGTTATTTAGTTTGCTTAAGAAGCTAAAGGCTATTAGAGGCAAGGGTAGTCACCTTAATATTGCTAGCAGTCTATAAGATAAGGTCCTTTATAATAGAAATATTAAGATCCTATTAGAAGAGCTATAAGAGTAAAATAAGATTAAATGCGCCTATTACTAGATAGTACTTAATATTTAAGAGGCGTAGAACTATAGGCCGGCGTTTTTGCTTAGAATTAGGATATAAACTATACTAATGCCCTTAAACTTAATAGTACTACTAATACTACTATAGGTCCTATAGTTACCTTTCTTTATATCTATAAAGTATTTGTAATTGCCTATAGTATAGTTAGTGCAACTAGTGTCTATAATCTATTTGTTTTAGAGGGCTCGCATAGGGGTAATAAAACTAGTATCTATAGAGAGAAAAGTCGAAAGGCTAGCTATAAGCTAACTAATTACAATATAGGCAGCGACTATTAAGGCGGCAGCATCCTTAGCATTCTCTCCTAATTCTAGCGTCTTAGTGCGAGGCTTCTTAGCCTAATGGCCACTACTACTATTGCATTGTCCACTACTATAGTTGCTATTACTACTGCGTTCACGCTTGCTATTACTATTATTCTTAAAGGCCTTTTTAAGTTTAGAGAACTTCTTTTAGCATTTATTAGTAGTATATTGCTTATATAGGCAATTAGTATAAAAGTTATAATTATCTATCCTTTTATAGACCTTGGAATGTATATAGCAGGTCTAATTAGGCTAATAGTTATTAGTCTAATAGTTATTTAACTAATAGTTATCTCCTCTAGCAATAAGTATAGTATCTAAGCTAGAAGCTATTAGTATCTCTTAGTTATAGACCTTCTATATTAGGGTAGACTATTCTATAATAGACTTATTAGCAGTTAGTAGAAGATTATACATTTGCATAAATGTAGATATAAACGAGTTATAGGTAGAACTAAGCCCCTTAAGCATTTTCTAAATCACTTAGTATTTAGTAAAGGTAGTAGTAGAGTGAAGGTCCTTAAGTTCTTAATTGATTTGAACAATTTGGCCTATAAAGGCTAAAGTGTTCTTATAGTTAGTAAGAGTGAGGCAATACTATTTCTAGTTAAGCTCCTTAAGCTATCTAGTTCTCTTACTCTAGTACTCTTCTAGCATCTTAAGGCATTAGTAGGCTAGAATACAATTAGCTATTCGGGTTTTATTATTCTCTCCTAGCTAAGCGTGCAAGGCACCTATACTACTAAGGTGATTTTGTGTCTATTATAATATTGCACGGTTATAGGCTTGTTTATTAGCCCTAAATTCTATCTAGTCATTATAGTAATTTTACAAATCTGTTATAAAGGGGTTTATAGTGAGAGCAGGAACCTCTATAGGAGAGGTAGGCGCAATAGTATCCTTTTTAAGAATAGATAAGAGACGCGTAAGCTAGAAGGCAATCTCTATCTAATTCTTAAAAGTAAACTAGTTAGAGCTATTATCCTAAAGGGTAGAGATAATGCTAAGGTTTATAGAGCTCGCATTTTATTCTAATATTATAGTAAGGTGAGATCAATTAGTAAGTGAGAAGTGATTTTAGCTAGCGGATAACTTTAAGACCGTAGAATGTAGCGATTTGGTTAGCAATAATATCTATAAAGAGAGGTAGAGAACACTAAGGCAGCTGGAAACTAAAATGATATATACTAAGGCATAAAAGGCACAGGCGAGTGCTAAGAAGGCTATAAAGAGGAAACGGAAGGTTTAGCTAGTAAAGAGCGCTATAAGACCTATAGAATAGAAGGTTTAGCTAGTAGAGATAAAGGCAAGAGCAAAGACAAGTCTCTAAAGTAAGAGAAGAAAGCAAGAGCCTTATCGATTAAGTGTTATAAATGCTGCGCAGAAGGTAAGAGAGACTAAAGCTCTACTATAAAGAGACGATTAAGCTATAGGCCTTAGAGGGGTCCACTATAATCTAATTCCGATTTAGAATCTAATAAGAGTATAAACTGCTTAGCTTAGCGGATAAGTTTCTATAAAATAGAGTATATATAGTAAGGTATACTAGCAGGTAGAGGCGAGTTGCAATGCTTAGACTAAGGTTCGGATTTAGAGGTCTTAAGCTAAGTGAAGGAAGAGAAGCTCGAGATTATAATAGGTGAGACTGTAGGATTCGGATTCTAAGATAGAGGAGCTATATAATTTAGACTTTAAGACTATAGAACTAAGCCGGTTTTAGAGGATTATAAGGCTGTCTAGATAGAAGATAGAAAAGAAGACAGAGAAGCAGATGCTACTTATATAGATCGAATGACCACTTAGATTTATAATAGAGGGGACTAAGGGATATACCTAAAGAGGTCAGTTGAGCTAGTAGATAAGAGGTGAGTCTTAAAAGTGTCTATAGTAGAGAGTGAAGTTATACTAATAGCTAGATAACCCTTAGAGCAAAAATCGCAATTAGAGATATTAGTAAAGGTGTTAAGTAAGTCTTAGAAGGTGCTTTAAATATAATAGAACCAATAAGTGAGATTGCAGTTTAAGAGATAGTAGACTAGAAACTAAGAATGTTTAAGTTAGAGAAGTGATTCTTCTATAAGAGGTGTCTAGCTGCTATTTAAGCGGCAGGCCTATATAGGTCTTCTAGGTTGTGAGGCATTTTAATATAGAGCACTTATTTATCTATTAACACTTCTAGTCTTTATAGAAACTATATCTTAGGGTTTAGTCTTGATTAGAGGCATTTTTTGTGATCTGTAGTAGTAGTAAGCTGATTCTTAAATAGCGAGATGAGGTGGAGGCTATATAGTTAAAATTGTATAGGTGAGGTGTGTAACTAAGCGTACTAAGGCGCTATTACAAGCCTCTATATAAGCTTAAGCCGCATGCTAGGACTAATGCGTTATACTAGTAGTTAAAACACTACACTAGGCCTTATATATAGGGGGACTGCGCTAAAACGCTAAGCAACCACAGTCTAGAACTATAGGCCCGAGGGTATAATTGCTATAAAGCCCCTAAATGCTCCCCTGCTTTGTAGTGAGAGTGATAGCGCATAGATGCGCGGATAAGTGAGACGGGCAAAATGCTCCCCTAGATGAGAATAATTAATTGTCCGAGGCGGAAATCGCAATTACTATAGCCGTAGCTCCCCTAGTTAAGTGAGAACTGCGGCATCGGGATATAGTGAGAGACGTATAGATCAATCATACAATTGCACGGATTAGCGCTCCCCTAAGTGAGAATAGTTGGGATGAAAGTGTTAAGGACATATATGCTAACCGAAATCTAAGTGCAATATAAGGAAAAACCTAATAAAGTAAATAAAACATATAGGTGAGTTTATATAGAGGCAATGCAGCTTTGTATATATAGACGGATTTGTAGAGTAAAAGTAATCATTTTTGTGTATATATAACTGTATAGTATATACGAGTTTAGTTATCTAAGAAGTGTAGTTAGAATAGATTTTATAATAAGTAGAGATACGTAGCTAATTATATCTCTACGGAAGAGAGCTTATAACCTATTATTATATAGAATTGTATTACTTAGAGTTCTACTACTATGTGGGCGAAGCCTACCTATATAGGTAGCTCAGCTACCTTAAGAGTGGCTGGGAAGGCTGGGAGCACAGCTTTTATATAATCTATATTATATAACTAGTTAATATTCTAATAAAATCTACCTCACCTAGACTCGACTATATCACTTAAACTATTATTATATAAGCATAATATATATACTTAAAACAGTTTCACCTCCTATTTAAAACACTTCTTAATACTAGCTATTATCCGAAATGCTAGAGATAAGCAAACTGTATAATACTACAGAAAAGCAATAAGCCTTATTATAAGCAGCCTAGCGCATACCACTCTATCTCTCTTCTTAACTGCCTTAGAAAAGTTAATAAGCGGATCCTTATAAAACGCCTAGCTCACCTAGCTAAGACTATACTAAACCTCCTTTATAATAGCCAAATTAGAGGTTGCCTAAAGAAGTTAGCTATAGATGCAAGAGCTATACTAGCTAATTATATATACTCAAATTATAAGTGTAAGAAAATTATTTCTACTCTTTTCCTTAATATTATTAAAGGGTTACTTTCGTATAAAGTGAAGTGGATTATATATAATAAATTATAAGTAAGAAAGGGACTAAAGTGAGTTAGTAAGTTGCTTGATTAATTGATTCTTTCCTTAGAGGAAAGCTCTCTATATATATAGTAGTGCTTTAGCTAGTTGGCTTTGTATATGATTACTATTAGCTAATCACTTTTAACACTTCTACTTAAAGTCAACTAGAGGGAACTAGAAGAAGCTAGAACCCTATATAAAAAATAGAAGTATAAACGAAACTAAGTAAGAATAAAACTATTCTAAGTATACACTAGAAGCTAGACAAAACTAGGTCTTAGCAAATATAAAAGAAGAGAAAAGACTCTTACTAACTAATAACCTAAGAAAGAATAAGCATAAATAATAAAAATAATACTAACTGCCTTAAATATTGCTAACCGCCCTAGAAACCTAGTAACCTCTTTTAGGCCTTTCCCTTTCCCTTACCTTTTAGCTATTTAATAAGTCTAGGTAGAAGAGATATTAACTTATGACCTCTAATCTCCTCCTTTAGAGCTTATATAAATAGTGTACTAGGCTATAGTAGAGAACTAGTATAGGAAGCAATTGGTGTTAGCATTAGTGTTACTAATACTAAAATAGAGTCTAGAACCTCTATAGTATCCATTTGTAGCATAGTCGCATCTAATTAGTTAATAAGTTATACTAACGCTTTCTAGTCTATTTCTATAGCCTTATTAATCTCTTATTTCTTAGTATTAGCCTTATATGTCTTCTTAGCCTTAGCCTTATATATTTCCTTAATCTTAAAGTGCCTATTAGTAGTATAGGTTATTAGGTCTACTGTAAGTGTATAGGAATTGTATAGCCTACTAGGCTATTAAGAGATAGAAGCGTCTAGGAACACTAAATAAGAAGGAGTATAAATGGACTTAGCTAATAACTAAGATTATAAGAAGAGGGGGGTTGTAACTAATAATATAGTCTATAAATATAACTAAGAATATAAGGCTTTATAGCTAGTAGGTATAGTATATCTATTAACTAGTCTAGTGAAGGTAGGTTTATAGCTTATTTAAGAAGGATTAATTTGAATCCAGCCGCTATTAGTAAGGTTGCCCTTAGTAGCAGGCTAGCTTCTCTAGTTATCTAAGTAACTAATAAGCTACTTAGTGTATATTTATAGGTATACACTTTTCAAGTTTCCCTCTATAGGACTATTAATCTAGATTTATAAGACATTTATCCCTTAGTCTTTTATAATAAACTTAATAAGTTTTTATTATATACTAAGCAAATCCTAAAGTTAAATATCTTATTTGAGGTCTATAGTATTAGAGTTAAAGATTAATAGATAGTATTTGCTACTAGGCAGTTTCTTAAGGTGCGCTATCTAAGTATAGAATAGAATATTCTACTAATTTGTCTTTACTACCTAGTTTACTAATTTAGTAATAAAGAAACTAATATATACGGATTGCTAGACTAGTTTCTCTTTAAACTATTCTTTAAAGATCTGCTAGTCTCTAAATATATTAGGGGTTTTCTTCTAATATATACGCTCTATACTATTAGAAAATGTAATAGGCTTTATATATAATAGCTAGAGTGTCTTTCTTCTCTCTTAAAAGAGATGCAAAATATTATTAGATTAGTTATTACTATCTAGGTGATGCTCTAGGCTAGCGCATATAAACTAGAGATATTACTAGATATTATAATAAGAGAAGGCATTATTTAGATTTGCTAGATTTAGTATAAAAGGATTTATAGGATCTATATAGAATTTATTCTTTAAATTCTAGTCTTTTAGCTCCTTTTAGCTATAAAGAGGGAATTAGTAGTTATTAATATATTTAGGCATAGTGTATATTAAGATAGTATATATTAAGAAATAGTAAAAAGTTTTATTAGAAGAGAATAATAGAGAGTTTTAGAGTAGAAGGCGCTATTTATATATAGGCGCATAGTTTAAGTTATTTAACCTATTACTTAATTGTAAGATAGTAGTTAGTAGAGCAGCCTATATAGAATAACTACAATTATAATAGTATAGGCCTAAGCGTTCTAATTAGATAGAGACTTTACACTTATATATTTTTATAAATCTATAGTTAAAAGATCTAAGAATTAGTAATAGTATTATTTGTAATATAAATTATTATATGCTATCTTTAAAAAGTATATTAAATTATTATATCTAGAGAGGGAAGGTTTTTTGTTAGAGATTATATAATTTTCTTAATA
>QGMG01001075.1:0-12728 GCA_007825325.1 Lachnellula cervina
TATCTTCTTTTATAGCTTTCTTTTACTTTATTTCTAATTCTAAAACACTTATATAAAATTGTTTTTAAAAGATACTTAAATAATATATTAGCTAAGTACTACTAGAATTAATACTTTAGATCTTATATAAAGTCGCGTAGAGTATAGTTATTAAAGAGCTGTTTAGAAAAGTACTAAGATTATTTACTTTTATTTTTATAAGAAGAAGTAAGATAATTTAATATTAATAATATTTATTATTAATATAATAGCTTAAAAACCTAAAATTAGAAATATATACAAAGATAGAATTATAGAAAATATAAAGCTCTAACCTATACTAGTAGTAAGTAGCGTAGCTTTAGATCTAGAATCAAATCCATTCGGTCTCTCTACTAATAATATAGTACTTTTAGGAACACGAAATCAAAAGAGGTCGAGCACAACCAACCCAAGCCTTAACTTTCCGCCGAATAATTGTTCTCCTTCCACCCCAGGACCTGGTTTCTTTCCCACTCCCCGGCAGAACCAGACTGCTGAGTCGTTACCGTAACGTGCGTTTCCTTCAGGATATGTTTCTGGCTATCTCCATCCTCATCCTTGTCGCCTAGCTGCTGGAAAGTATCTAATTGAACGTCCGCAGAAGCGTTATGTCTACCCGTCCTCGGCTTGTTAAAATACTGGCCTGCCGACGCAGAATTGCCGCCGTGGGAGCCGCTGCCGTTAAGCAAACGGAGGCTCAGGAGTGGGCGAAGAGCAGGGAGCGAGCCAGCGAAGATTCCCGTACCTTCTTCGATGACGGACCAGAGGCCGATTTTTCCTGTGCTGAACATGAATTCGGAAGGGTTGCTGTATAGACTCAGGTAGCGGAGTCGGACGATGGTTGCACAGCTTGCACTAGAGAAGAGTAAGTCTACTTTACATCCAAGTTTGCAATAGGGGAAAGGTAATCATAGACAAGCATGTACTATTGGTACTTACAAAGCAGCCACTCCAAGGATACCAGCTACCGAGGCTTTGACCCTAGTCTTCATCTGAATTTTCCACAGCAGGGCTGCGGGCAGGATTGCCAATGCCCAATCGGTTGTAATCTCAATAGCAGAGAAGAAGAAGCTAACATCGCTGTTCAGCTTGAAATTGCATGATCCGTTCGTAGTCTCGCCCCATAATGTAGTAATTGGGTGACAGATATTGGCCACGCCGATGATGAATATGATCGAAGACAGCACTGAGAAGATTATGATGGCCCAAATGGAATAGGCAAAGTTGCGGCGAGTGTCCGCAATACGGAGGAGAGTAACAGCGATGCTGCATTTGATCGCGACGGCACCGGATGCGTAGAATAACTCGGCGATGAAGAACAACTATTAGAGATGGTCAATCTTCCTGTGCCAGACTTGCAATAGGGATAGGCGAGAGCGAGTACACACCTTAGTCCCTTTCATCTTCGTGCTAGCCGGCAGGTCCGCAGCCAACTGGCCAGATCCGTAAAAGCTGCACACAATACATAGACAGGCTGTGACCGTGAAAAGTAGCTGCGGATGCGTTAGGACCTTGGTCATTGTTCCCAAGGGGAGCAGAAGCTAGTTGCACACATACGATACCTATAAACATAGCAAAGTCATCCAACCCCAAGGCTCGTCTCCATACCCGTACTGCTACCCGTGATACGAATGTGACCCAACTGAGGGCCAGCAGCACGATTGACGTGTACAAGAGGGCGATCCCATCACCTCTCGGTGGAACTTGGACCATGATTGCAGCAGGCCAGCGTTGGAAAGAAGATAGATAGCCTAAAGGATAAAGAAGGTGATGCGTGCCGAGACAGAAAATATAAGTGCCCCGTTCTCTCTCTTCTCTATCTCCTTCTTCTTCTTCTTCGTCTCTCAGCTCGAGGGCATCAATAAACTAATAAATGTCCGGCTAAGAGAATGTCCAACCAACAAACTAATAAAAGTCCGGCCAAGAGAATGTCCAACCAACAAGTGTTGCAAGGTAGACCTTGTCTAGAACCCCTCAAATGAGGCCGTATGGCGTTACTCGAATCCTATGACATTCGACATCGTCTTGTGGATGAAAGCAGGCTTTGAAGGCCGTGGTCTGCCAGGTTGAAAACGCACTAACATGGTCCACAAAAAGGCACGGGAGATACTCTCCCGTGCCGGTACATGTTAAAAGGTGGGTCTGTTTGGGCCGCGGCCCTTGGAAGCCCTTGTTTAGGCAAGTCTCGAAGAGAGGAGAGTACAAGCGCAGAATATAATTCGTCGGGGAGCCTAACGGGGCCCCATAGCAGACCCAGTCCCATGAATCCACACAACCACTTTTAATTTGTCCGGGGGCGCGAGTACTATCCCCCCCCCTTAATAAATGTTAAATCACGTAAAATCTCCATAATACGTAGAATCCTATAGAACTGAATGGCTAGAGCCCTTGAAGATAGCTAGTGAAGGGTGCTTGTAAGGTTCTTATAAGGTCCTACTAGGCCCTAGACGTAGTAATATCACTGGCTGAGTCCCCTTGTATTTACAGTAGCGAAGCTCACTAAACAACATTTATTCAGGGGGGGGGAGAGTATAACGAAGTAAATATCCGAATGTCGTACCTGATATTAGAGAAAAGCCTGTGCATTTATTAGATTACTTTCCAGAGTGCATTAAGGTGGATTCGGGGGTTTTTAAATAGCCGGAAAAATCTGCTCACTTATAGAAGTACCGAAGTACTTCTGTAACACCAGATAGCTAAAACATAAAGCCCCTTGCTTAAGCGAGCACACAGATGAGTATTAATCGTGTCCCCCTGACCTATAGTAGAGTAGTAGTCCAAGTATTCCTTCTACTACCTCTAGTAGTGTTGCTGTTCAAAATGTAACACGTAGCAAAACGTAATAGCTGACTAAGCTGTTCTGTAACACTTGAATAGTTAGATTCTAGCAAACCTCTTTATTTAAGCTTATACGGGAAGTGGGGCACCTAAGAGCTTAAGCAAGACTTAGAGTGTACTCTGCGCGTACTCTAATAATTACGCCTACTATTCTCTACTGTACGCCTGTGTGCTTAGTTATCTGTTACATTTTGCTACGTGTTACGTTTTGAACAGCAACACTACCGGAGGTAGTGGGGGGAATCCTTGACTACTACTACTACAGGTCAGGGGGACACGATTAGTGGCTCTCACAACTATGTATCTCGGGATAGCCTTACAAAAGACCACTGTACTTTAAAGAGAGGATAGGTACTTGGAGTTCAATCGAAGTAATTACTATAACAGGTTGTACTTCCTTCCGTAGTTAGAACAAATAGGATGCCTAACTGGTTACATAGCTCTGAGAGGGCCTTTTTAGTACGCGCTGCACCTAGCTCAACTATTCTATCTTAATAATTCTACTATAAAAATCATTCTCTATTATATAGTATAAGGGTGATAAAAGTTTTTTTGATTGCGCTCTCTTTTAAAAAGGAAAACCCTACGTATAGTAGTTGTTATCGATTCAAAATCTAGTGTTTAGCGTGTTAGTATAGGCCACTTTTTTCTCCCCTATAGAGCTATGTACTCTGTACCCGTTGGCCTCAGGCCGCCCCCCACTGCCCCCCCCGACCACCCCCTAGTGGTGGTTAGGCAAAGCAAGGTGAGCACCAAAGCGGGGTGAGCACCTTTTTCCTATATAAAAAGTCTATCTATGCGTTTTTGGAAAACTCATAAAATTTATGCACAGACGGGATTTTAGTGAGTGCTCACCTTGCTTTAGTGCTCACCTTGCTTTGCCCAACTACTACGGGGGGGTGGTCGGGGGGGCAGTGTGGGGCGGCCTGAGGCCAACGGGTAATCACGGCACTTCAGACGTTTTCTCACAAACGCCGCCGTATTAGTATCCCATCGTCTTACTATGTTCTAGACAGGGATCGCGTCGCTTAATTATTATTCTACACTCGTGAATCTTCGTGTTTTCATGTCTTTAAATTATAGATCCTACTAGCTTTTAAAGTATACTCTTATAAACTATTAATTAAACCTCTAGTATAGGGTTTCTTTTAACTAATTATTAAATTAATTTTATTATCACGTGTAGAAAAGTAGGCTAAATTACTAAGCGATACCTAAATAAGCTTAGGCGTAGTGGAAAACCGCATGACTTTTCTGAGACTAGCCTTGAAGACATGCGTTCAAACTTTTTGCCCTCTATTGTACGCCGAAAGGCCCGACCCGAGGTCCATCTTATCTGGAACCCCCCACTTCCCAAGTCCTAAGACTTTTAAGCGAGCTGTCTTCTAAAACCTTTATCTGTGAAACTTCCTTCGAACTATCGGCTGAAGTACCTTGCACTTACCAGCAGTACCGGTGCTCTAGAAATTCACTTTCAAACCTTCATTATGGCCGAATTTGTTATCAAGGACGAGGACTTGGTAAGCCTGAAGAACAAAGTTGTTATCATCACAGGTATGGCAATTTCAACTCTTACACCGTTTGGCGAGCTATTCGTGAACATATTTGACCTGGGCTAATGGATTAATTGGGTTATTGCAGGCGGTTCGTCAGGTATAGGTCTAGCAACAGTCAAGCTGTTACTATCCTTAGGAGCATCAGTTGTCAGCGGAGATCTCACCGAGCCAGTCGAGTCACCTGCTCCCGCCTTTTTGTTCGTGAAAAGCGACGTCGCCAGCTGGAGGGACCTGAGTGCATTGTTCAAGAAAGCAAAGGAACAATATGGCCGTATCGATTATGTTTTCGCCACGCCGGCGTTGGACCACGCGCCAACTACTTGGCCATTGAAACAGATGAGAAGGGGGACTTGATTGAGCCCAACAACCTAGTCTTGGACGTCATGTTGAAAGGAGCCATGAATACGGCTTGTCTAGGTGTTCACTATATGAAACAGCAACCTGAAGGAGGTAGTGTTGTGCTCATGGGCTCTAGCACTGGCTTGCAGCCCCTCCGAGCTCCCGATTACTGTAAGTAGAGGAGCAAGTACTATGTCGCGAACGAATTTCAAGCTTACGGATTGATATAGCCACGGCCAAACATGGTGTTCTGGGGTTCGGGAGAGGTTATGCCCGGCTCATGGAGGTTGCGGGGCTTCCAATTCGCATCAATACTCTCATGCCATCATGGACGACGACCAACCTCCTCCCAGATCTTCCGGGGCTCATAAAGGGAGCCAAGCACCAGTCGCAGCCCGGTCTAGTAGTCGCGCGTGCTGCTGCATATCTGATGGTCGATGCATCCAGGCAGGGAGACGTCGTGTTTGTCTGTGATGGCAAATATACTGAAATCGAGAAGACTATACTTTGGCCGGCGTATGAGAAGGTCAAAGGGGCCGGGAACCCTAGCGATGATGAGATCCTGAAGCGCATGTTACAACTGCCTGCACCAGCTGCGTAATGATCTGGGAGAACGCTTGCTTTGAAGTTGATTGCATTTTTGCGACTGTACTTAGTAGTAAGAGTTTGCTGCTTGATTTCAATTAAAGAACCTAGTTTAGATATCCCTAGATTAACTTGACTTTATATTTGTCTATTCTCTGAAGTATTAGCTTTCCTCCTTTTATTATTCTTTTACTAAATGGGGTGTTGGGAAAGTAGGGTTGTTTTACATCGAATTGAGTGAAGGGCTCGCCGTCTATCCAATGTATTAGCTCCTAGGACCAAACTTCTATCATTCTCCTTCTCGCAGAATGAGTCGAAATATCTTCTCCGCGTCTGCACAGGCTAAATTTCCAAGAATGACATTGCCGCCCACCATTTTGCAGTTGTATCACTAAATCAACTGCCTGGCTTCTGTGGTTATTGTATCCGTCAGGTGCTCTTCCATAAAACCCCGTCGGCGGGCAAAAGTCGAATTCTCACCTGTACGAGGTGCCTGCTACAAACCTAGGATTGCAATACTATCCTAGAGCTAACAAGAATCGCAACACACGATGCAATACCTTTTATTGCCTCGCAATAAAAGAGGCATCGCACAAGACAATCCTCCTGCAAAGCCTCTTTCCTACTCTTAAATGCGAATTTTTCCGCCTTTTACGGTCCTCCCGCCTAAGTCCTATCCACCTCTACATCTCTCGACTTTGCTAGCTTGCTAGATACCTGCCTTATATTCAGATCCGCATCTCTCTACCTAAGCTAGGCCTCCACTTATTACACCTATAAAGATATACACCCAGGCTAGCAGACACCACAAAGGAGGAAGGGCAAGGATATAATTTTTGGAGGAGGTAGAGAGGCTATTTATCTACTAGGGGGGTGACTGCGTATCTACAGCTATAAATACAAGGGAGAGAGAGGTTTTAGGAGGGTAGAATAAGGGGGGGGGGATGTAAGGGGAGGCATTTTCAATTTTAGGGGAGGGTTTTTGACTTTATGGCCATTTGTGCGTACTAAGACCTCGCGTATATATATCACCTATCTAGGACTACCTAGGGTAGTATATATATTTCTCTTCTTCTAGTGGTCTATCCTAAGTGTAGGGGAAGGTTATAGTTATCTAGTCTCTTAGCTACACGCTCTTTGCATAAAATGTCTTTCTTAATAGGTTATCTTGTATGTAATTCCTAAGCTTAGCACGTCTCCGTACCCCTAGGGAGGTCCTTAGATTTACAGGTTTACCTGTATTTCGTTAGACGTTAATCACAATTATTATTATCATTATCATCTTCCATAAAACCAGATTATGCGTGATATTTCCTCTTCCACGAAAGCCGTAGCACTGCATTTGATAGTGCAAATATTTGATGTGCTGAATACGCTTAGTATACTAGACTATATACTTGAGACGGGGAATTGATATTATATTTTGACTAATGAACACAATCCGAAACCCACTATCATGAATGGCACATACCCTTTGCAATATTATCACTAGAGTCAGCATACTTCCTCGGCTTTCCAGCTCTAGTAGCCGCAGTGAGATAGAAGAATTAGATTTTTTGGACGTAGCTACCCAGCCTATGACTCTGGCTGGCGATAAAGCGTACGCATATGCTCAATCATCGCCAGCTGCGTAGGCGCCTCCAAGACTCTTCCATCACTATAAGTAAACGTTGATTTCGAGTCCGCCTGATACTGATTGACGACCATAGTACCATGTTTTCTAATCCACGAATAATAGCCCCTCGCATACCCATTGACTGTAGCCTGGAGCCTCCCCTTCGGAGTCGTCATCCACACCTGCCACTTGTACGGGCTCACGATCTTGCTCTTTGGGTCTATCCAGTACGCAGTCTCTTCGATGCCGCCCTGCCCGTTTTCAACGGGGAACGATTCACCAGCGATGTTTACGATGCCAGTAAACTGGCCTTCGGCTACGTCGCCTTTAAAGCAATACCATGAGAATTCGTCGCTGAAGCCGTGCATCCAATTCAGTCCTCGATTTCCCATGTATCCTGTGCGATCTGGGATGATGCCATACTGGATGATACGCTCGTGGACGCCGAAGCCTTTGAATTTGTGCGTTTTGCCTTTGACTGTGATTGAGCCTTCAACGCGCCCGTGGCCAATGTAGCCGGCGCAGCCGCTCTTGGGGTCAAGGTTCTCAAATGATCCAAGATGGAAAAACCCTGGCGAGATTTCGTTGAGGGTGATATCCGTCGTGACGCCAGCATGATCCCCGGAGAGGTGCCAGAGTGGCGGTTTGCAGACGTATTTGCGGTTGGGCGTGCTCCAGGTGACCTCTTCTGCAGATTCCTCGATCTTGATATCTCCAACCTTGCCATAGTCCTCGATGTTTTGCCCCTTGTTGATGTATGCGTTGTCGTGCATGTACTGTTTCTCTTCGTCTGAGTAGTTTGTTACCATGAACAAGCTCTGGGTGAGGTCTCCGTCGACGATGACCTCGGGGCCTCGCTGCTGATACATAAAGCTCCATAGGTGGATGTCTGCACCCTCGTCGGTTTTGGCACGGATGACGAATCCTTTGTCGTTGAAGAATTCAGCATAGTCGGTATCCTTCAAAAGTGCACCTTCATGTTCTTGCTTGAATGGTAATACGTGAGTCTGATAAACACCTGGGTCCTTGATTTCTGACATAGTGATTTTTGAGGATATATAAATTATCCGTTGCGTAAGGTTGCTTAAAAACGATGTTTGCAATAAGCTACAGAGAAAGGAGTTGGCAACGTCTCATTTATTGGAAAATACCTAGCAGATTATCCTGACCCCCTGACCCTTCCCCGCGAACACAATCAACTTTCACTATTCCCACTCAACTATTCCGTACCCCACAATTTGGGGAAACGGGTTGTGGCAATCGGAAATGTAGTGTGGAGATGTACAGTGAACATGGGGCTTTACAGTAGCGTCCCTCGAGTTGCTTCGGCAATCATCTGTTCCGGTTCACTTATGAATCCTTAGCATTCATAAATATCCTAGTTTATTTAATATAGTAGGTGGGAAAGGAATACCCAGTAACTAAAGTAGGTAAAATCTTAGGATTTTGGTGGCGGTGTTATAAACAAGGAGTTCTTTTGTGTTTGTGGTAGCCTACAAAATCGACTGTGGCTGTCGGAAAAAGATGACAGAAGACGAACACCTCCTAGAGCGGGGACTGATGGAGGCTGACCGGGACCCGTACAGCATATGCGTGGCGTAGCGAGATGCGAGAACTGAACATACCCAGGCTGCCTGTGCCAGTGATCCGTCCAGTCTTAAGAATTCTTCTCTGGAGAGTTTCATCTGACTCGAGCCCCGTGCTTTGGCTTCCCGATCCATTTCAGTCGACCTCGCACGTGACGTATCATCTCTGCCTCCAAAAATCTCGCGTTGCAACACTCTGGATTGGAGCTCTTCGTATCTTTAGCCATGGCGGCATGCTGTACAGTTGCAGCATATCTGGTCATGCGGGTTTTGGCGCTTCACGGCTCTGTCATCCCTCGCACATCACTGCTACGACATGCAGGGCCCGCCAAACCGCTGGGGTTCCAGCATCAGAACTCAGTGTTGACTCTCAAGATCAGTGGCATTACCTGCGCAGCCTGCGTTGAGTCTATAGAGAGGGGGCTAGAGTCTTTACCTGGTGTTCTCATGGCCACAGTGTCTATGGTCACTTATGAAGCAGTCGTCAAGCACACCTACGCAGTGACAGTCGCAGACGTGCTTGCGGAAGTAGAGACCCTAGGTTTCGGTGCCGATGTGGTCGAGATGGATGGCAGCGGGAACAATATCGAGGACGCTGACCACGCGAGAGCAGTATCGATCGAGACGTGGAAAGCTGCTCTGATCGGGGCAACCACGTGTACTGTGGCTACTATACTTATCGGTTCTTTCCCAGCCTCTTTGGACGTGTACTGGGGTCCAGAGTCTCGATTAGTTGTACAAGCAGCTCTGTGCATACTTGCCGTCCTCTTCTTCGGCTCCCAGATCCACCACGAAGCTGCTATCGCTGTTCGTCACGGTCGGATCGACATGTCGCTCCTCACATCTCTTGGGACCCTCCTTGCTCTTCTGAAGTCTATCTATCTGGTGACATTCTTACCGCTAGAGGAGCTATCACGCCAGACCCCTTTACTCACTTCGACGGCTATGCTGACGGCAGTAATCATTGGTGGACGATTCCTCAAGGCAGTCGCAATGCGGCATTCTATGGCGTCTGTTTTAGATCTGTCTCTCCAGATGCCAGAGTCCGTTAGGCGGATGGACTTACAGGATGGGAATAGCTGCTCCATTGTTGTTCCACTTCGTTCAGTCAAGAAAGGAGACTGTCTAGTGGTATATCCAGGCGATATTATTCCCACTGATGGCATCGTCAAAAGTGGTTCAGGATACGTGTCTGAGACACACATAAATGGAGAGATCTTGCCTGTAAGCAAGTCAAGCGGCCAAGTCGTGATTGCTGGGTCAGCTAATCAAGATGCACAACTGCTGGTCGAGGTGACTCGGGTCGGTCGAGTAACCTGGTTCCAGCAAGCTTTACAGCTGATAGCAGACGGCAACGCTCGAAAGTCTGGCACACAAGAGCTCACCGACCGTATAGCTACCTATTTTATCAAAGTAATCCTCACTATCGCTTTTGCAGCGGGCATTCTCCATTATCTCAGAGGCGCGACATCGTCGGAGGCAGTGGACAGGCTTATAGCCGTATTACTCTGCGCATGTCCTTGTGCAATTGGATTGGCGTCCCCAACCGCCGTGACCATTGGTATTGGTAGAGTATCCCTATTTCACCCTTTTTATTGAATAGCACTTATGAAAACATTAGGGATTGCTTCAAAATCCAATGTCATGCTATACGGAGGAAGTGCTTGTATCGAATCTGCAGCAACTGTCAAGACTATACTATTTGACAAGACTGGAACATTAACAACAGGAAGTCTCGCGGTAGTTGAAGTCTTGATAAGCTCAAAGTGGCAGAAAACTCCTGCACAGAAGCGCTTGCTATGGAAGCTGATACAGCTCGCAGAGGATACTTCCAAGCATCCCGTCGCTCGAGCCATCGTCCTTAAAGCTCATGAAGAACTAAATCTTCTTGAGCTACCAGTTCCTCGCGATACTGGCGAGCAAGCGCTCGAGGTGAAGGAATCAACCAGCACCCAGGGCTTGGGATTGTTGTGCAAGCTTGGCGTCCAAGGTTTCCCTCCGGGCGCGAAGAATACAATCACTGTTGCCATAGGCAGCAGCAATTTTGTTGCCCCAATAGCCAGGATTAGTCCGCTGGAGTTCAAGCTCCATCATTCCTCAGGAAAATCCAACCTCGTCAACACTATTGAGTCATTTGTATTGATTGATGGCGTTTTCGCCGCATCTCTCATAGTACAAGATCAGATCAGACCGGAGGCAAAGCATGCCGTGGAAGAATTGAAACATCACGGATACCAAGTTGGAATGGCAAGTATTCGAAAGCTCCGTATGTTTAAACATTGCTAACTAGGGTTAAGCTAACAGGCGGTACTTTCGAGTCTGCCACTTTCGTAGCTGAGGAAGTGGGTATTCATCGCGATTGGGTATGGGCCGGCCTTCTCCCCGAAGATAAAGTCAAGAAGATACACGAGCTCAAGCAAAACTATGGAGGGACAGCTATGGTGCGATCGAAAACCCCTCCGCTTGACCCCGTTCTTCAATTATTAAAGATCCATCCTGCTGACGACGAACACTTGCTAGATTGGTGACAACCTCAATGATGTGCAAGCCATGGCAGCTGCAGACTTCAGCATGGGTACATTCATCGACGTCAACTCTATCACCGCAGTGTCTGTGGATGCGATGATAATCGACGACTCCTCTGCCGTATCCTCTGTACACGGATTGTTGAAAGTCCCATATCTGTTTGAGCTGGCACGGAATGTGTACGGCACGATCAAAATGAATCTGATGTGGGCAATGGCATATAACGCAATCGCTGTACTACTCTCGAGTGGTATCTTGCAAGGTTTTGGACTACTTTTGAACCCGTATGTTGTCCTGTAAATCTTTCCAATTAGAGTAAAGTTATGGCTGATTCTGTGTACTGTACAGTATAAATGCAGGAATAGGAATGAGCCTAAGTAGTGTGCTAGTTTTGGTACATACCATGAGGTTAGAGCGTTGGAAACCAAGATATCTAGAAAATATTTCCACGAAATATCGGAAGAGAGATACAGACTCAGAAGACACTTTCCGAATCATGTAACATTCTAATATCAGCATTTTAATGATTTACAATGAACCTTGCGGACATTGTATGCTTCATCTTGATTTGCTGGTCCTGCTCTACGTAACTATCTCAACGCTCAAGTCTTTCGGCCATTTCGGCGCATCAACACCATTACCACGCGTACTAATGTTGAATCCAAGATTTACTACCCCATCTGGAAACTTCAATACGGGCTTTACGATCTTCATTGTTATACCTTTACCAGGATCCAGCGCTTCTGCCGAGCGCGTCTGGAAATACGTCGGCTTGAACAGCTTCGCAGCGCTGTTCTTGAAGAGCATTCCCATATATGCAGGCAGGAGCTGTAACATCCCCTGGTAGTGCCGGAATACTTGCCGGCCGTTGGCGCTCCATAGAGCGTCCCATACAGGCGCGGGATATGTTCCTACGGAGGAGACGAGCCACTGGGAGTAATAATTGATCGCGATCTGGGCAAGTATTAGTGTGTGAGGAAATAAGATTGAGTAAGGTGAATATACGTCGACCTGGTATGAGCCCCCGTGTTCACCGCGTTGGAGAATGGCATCCAAGATCCCGCAGATACCAGCGACACCAGTACTAATCATGCCATCAGATCTGTCTCATGTAGATGATTGAGGTGACGCCCATACCAGTAATCTGAATTAGGAAAGACAGGAGTCACAGGCTCATCGAGACCCATAGCCCTACCAAACTCCATAGAGACTCCGCAGGTCAAAAAGCTTATTAGCAAGTGTTACATGACTGCATGTCCATAATACTCACTGCATCGGATATTTGCTGCCAACCCGATCTTCCAACCCAGGGCCTGCAACATGTGAGTATTGGAGGACTGACAGTTCCGAGAATTTCACAACTTACCCATACCACCCATAGCAATTTTCCTGTGCAACAATGATGCCTTTCTCTCTCTCGCTGCACAGATCCACAATGTCCTTGACCCCAAACCCATACTGCTCCAACTTCCCCGGCCGATATCCTGACACAACAACATCAGCCTCGAGGATCAGGTCCTTCAGCAACTGGCGGTCCTCAGGCTTCCGCAGATCAAGGCTTGAGTTCCACTTCCCCCAATTCAAGTCTGGGTGCAGCGATGAGAGATCCGGCTGGTGCGGCGCGGTAACACGCATGATGCTCGCACCCAGCTCGGCCAGCCC
>QGMG01001076.1:0-12718 GCA_007825325.1 Lachnellula cervina
TAAATAAATTAGTAAGAGTACTATTTACTTATTTTATTAAAAGTAAAAGAAATTATATATAAATATAGAAATAGATTAAAGATATACTCTATTTAAAAGAAATAATATATAAGCTACTAAAGTTATAAAAGAAATAATTATAATAATTAAATCTAATTATAAATTACTTTATGAACTAATTAGCTTAATACTTATAAGACTAAATCTAATCTTATATATATTAAGTATTAAAACTAAAAAAAAGTTAAATACTATTTTTATAAATATTTAATCTTATAAGTAATTATACTTTTATAAATAATTTGCTATCGAAAAATAGTATACTATTAAGAAGAAAAATATCACAAGTGTATAAATTAAATTTTCTTTATTTAAATATTTCTTTCAAGTCGTGAGTTAATATTATAGTTCTCTAGAAAGCGCTAAACATAGTCTATATTCTACGATACTGCTTACTAGCTCTCCTAGAACTTCCTCGATCTGTAATAGGTTATTGAAATATCTGGAGTATTCAATCATTCAAAGCTTAGGTTCTTATACTCACTGATTTGAAACTATTGCTATTGAGCTGGGTCGCTGCTTCAAGCACTGTCAGCGTAGCGGCAGCTACGGGTATAAATTAATGACTACGAGCAGGAGATGTGGCTAAGCAAGAAAGAATCTCACGATGGCCGAGCAGGATGAGGGCAGTTTCGGTGCTACGCAGTATTTCTGGAGGAGAGGAACTATGTATAAGGCGTTGCAGTCGGGTGACTGCCCGTCAAGAAAAACAAGAAATTTCTACTCAAATGATCCAAGCAGCCGTGCAGCTATACTGTACTGCACGGTTTTGCAGCATACATGTACGGGGGAGACCGACAAGTCAGCAGTCAAATGACAGCCAATGAAAAGGCTTCGGTTCCCCCGCAAAATCAGGTTGACTCGATGAGATGGAGTAATAACACGCCAGCCTTATCTGAACCATCCCATCTTATCCCATCCCCGGAAAAAGCGTTGAACCGGGTACTCATTCGCACATACCTTAGCCCGTGAGCGCCTGCCACTAAACGTCACGTACCCCACGCACGCACGCAGTAGAGTACCGGTAAACGCGCTGATAGCTACAGGGAAAGCACAGCTTTGGTACAGCTACACGTCAAGCGTGCATCCTTTGCAGGAAAGTCAGTGATAACAACTAAAAACCAAGACTGACGGCGGGAAGCAAAGATAAGCCATGGCCACCGCGGTGCGAAACCATGGCCAAAAAGTGCCTGGTGTCACTACAGATGCAGTGAGCTCTCTGCGAACCTTTTCTGCAGACCTTGGGCCCCATGTAAGTACTGTATAGTGGGATTTGGCCTGCGAAGCTTGACGAATCTATATATTTCCTGCAATGTCCCGCTCTCCTCGAACTAAGGAAGTTGCTTCCAAGGACAACACTGAAT
The DNA here is from genome assembly GCA_007825325.1 of Lachnellula cervina. NCBI lineage: Eukaryota > Fungi > Ascomycota > Leotiomycetes > Helotiales > Lachnaceae > Lachnellula > Lachnellula cervina. Next base: position 1,425 of record QGMG01001076.1, read on the forward strand.
CATCATCTTCTCGAGGTAGGAGGAATTCCGATTCAGGTTCGGATTCAGAAGACGCACCTTTGCTGGACTTTGCAGGTCCATCTGGAGCTTTCAGACGTCACCGTCAAACTGGTTCGTCCTCATTAACTATTCAAGCCGACCACACTACCTACCACTCCTCCGACAAACCCTACTTTCTCAACTTCATAATGGAGAAAGTCAAGGCGACGAGATTGGCCCATTATGTAGACAAATTGGCCGTGGAGAGCGAGCCCGGCTTGACCAACTCTCAGCTGATGTTAAACAACCATGACTTGAAGCCAGTCGAGCCAGAGAGAAGACAATGGGGTCCTTGGAACTTTGTGGGATTCTGGGTTGCTGACTCTTTCAACATCGTGAGTTTGTTTGAAATTTCGTGGCACAATATCTTTATGGCTAATACATTTTTAGAATACATGGATGATTTCCTCCTCCATGATCGTGGTCAGCGGCACCAGCGGAGGACTCTCTTGGTGGCAGTCGTGGATCTGCGTATGGCTCGGATATACCATCGCAGCCTGCTTCGTCTGCCTCACAGGCAGAATCGGAGCCACCTACCACATCTCCTTCCCAGTCGTTACGCGCGCCAGCTTCGGAATCTGGGGGGCTTTATGGCCGGTCTTCAACAGGGCAGCTATGGCATGTATTTGGTACGGAGTCCAGGCCTGGATTGGAGGAGAATGCGTCCAGCTTATGATCGCCGCTATCTGGCCCTCATTCCAGAAAGTCCATGATGGCATTCCCAATTCGGGTACTAATACCGTGGCCTTCGTCTCGTTCTTCATTTTCTGGCTCTGCTCGCTCCCAGCTATTTGGTTCCCAGTTCACAAAATCAGGCATCTGTTCACTGTAAAAGCCTTCATCGTCCCAACAGCAGGCATTGCATTTTTCATTTGGGCCATCGTTCGAGCGCATGGCATTGGACCTATCGTGCACCAGCCAGCCAAAGCCAAGGGCTCTAAACTAGCATGGGGCATGGTAGCAGGCATCATGTCCGCCATATCCAACTTCGCAACACTCATCGTCAACGACCCAGATTTCGCCCGTTTCGCACGCAAGCCTAAGGATGCGCTATGGTCCCAACTAATCACCATCCCCGCCGGCTTCGCAGTGACCTCCTTCATTGGTATAATCGTCTCCTCATCCTCCACCGTAATCTTTAAAGGCGATCCGATCTGGAACCCACTCGATCTCCTACAATCCTTCCTCGACGAAACCGGCTCTAAGAACCGCGCCGGCGTCTTCTTCATCGCTATGGCGTTTGCACTCGCGCAACTCGGCACGAATATTGCTGCGAATAGCGTGAGCGCTGGTACGGATATGACTGCTCTCTTGCCTCGCTACCTGAATATCCGCCGCGGAGGCTACGTTTGTGCGTTAGTCGGCCTGGTAATGTGCCCCTGGAATCTTCTTTCCAGCGCAAACAACTTCACGACGTACCTCTCAGCCTATTCCGTCTTCCTATCCTCCATCGCTGGGGTAGTCGTCACCGACTACTATTTCGTCCGCCGGGGCTACCTCGAAGTCAAAGAACTGTACTCGGCCAAGAAATCCTCGCCGTATTTTTACAGCTATGGCTTCTCGCTCAGAGGCTATGCTGCTTACATTGCCGGTATCCTCATCAACATCGTTGGGTTCGTGGGCGCGATTGGCAAGCCCGTGCCAATGGGCGCGACGTATATTTACCGCTTGAATTTCTTCTGCGGCTTTATTGTTGCGGGTGGTGTTTATTTCATTTTGTGTAAGATTTGGCCGGTCCAGGCAACGAGTGCCGTGTGGTTGGAGGTTGGGGATGATGTTGTGGATCCTAGTATGGCTTATGGAAACGAAGGGTATGATGAGGAGAGAGTGGCGGGGGATAAGGGGGAGGTTAAGGTGGGGAAGGCAGATCTAGAGAGATAGCATAGAGTGGTGTTTGCGTTCGTTTAATAACGGGATCTTAGATATAGATAGCCCTCTGGTTTTGTTTTTTTGGTCCGTTACAAGGCATAGATATACCACTGTTTTTCGAGAGGCATATTGCTAGAATTTAAACTAATTTACACCTATCCTTTCCATTTTGTTTGCCGCCAAGCCTTTTTATCACCAAACGTCTAATAACAAGATATCCCAATAAGCAGGCTCGCACAATACTAGACACAAAAACGGCACTTACTTGTATAACCATCATCTTTTGACATCCCATTCCACCTGACAAACGATCGAAGCAGAGCAGTAAGCAAGGCACTGCGTACTCGCGTCAGATTGCTCAATACCGTACATATACGAGCCATGTTCGACAGCACACTAGGTAGGTAGGTAGCCCTTTGCTTATCCGCCCTGCCTGGCCTGCTGGTTTTGAGACTGGAGAGGAGAGTCTGGATAAGCTACCGTAGGCGAGTCCGTGTTCAGTGAGTAGGCGATGGAGTACTCCGTAGTAAGTAGTAGTTTTGTACAAATTCTGGGTGATTGACGGGTTCTTCCTTGAAAGGATACAGAGATGGAGTCTCTTGAAGACACTAAATGCAGTGGATATTTGAGGTGGGCAGGTTAGGTACTCTATGGACTCTCGTACAGTATACTGTACGGAATCCAAAGAGGGGAGTGCTGGGTACTGTAAAGTTTGTACGCTGGCTCTGGTTGCGGGGTGATAATGTGATGGGAATTGATGAAGTCTAGATCGTCTTGTACGTATTCCTCGAACTGTGTACAGTACGGGTACGGGTACGAGAAGTTTCGGCATCTTGGCTTGGCTTGTTACAGTAGCCGCCAAGATGAAGTAGTTGTTGTTATACCGTAAACTTTGAAGGGTGGCACATACGGCGTAATGTTCATAATAATAACCCGAGAAGCTGTGCCACGAAGTACAAACGAGTCAAACGTAAAGGTCTCGCATGCTAAAAGTTCACGAAACCATTGGAAACTTCGCGCATGTCTAACAATACGAAGCTATCTCGTGATGAACAGTTAAAAGCAGCACTCGAAATAATAGCTTTTGAATGTGCCACCTGGCTTGGAACTGGTGGAACAGAAGCAAACCAATGCCGCTTTCTTCATTCTAGGCAAGAGGCGAGGCCATCTACATTGACGTCCGGCAACGGTGAAGGTGACAAGATCGGTTAATAACGCCGTACCGGAGGCCCATCGGCGAATCTTACTCGAGCAGCTTACGAAGAAAACCCTGCTCCGACCAATCACACGCCCTTAAATTCCTTATCGTGTGGCTTGCGCGGGTCTCGGCGACAAGCGCTACCCCGCCGAGGGGCTTGGGTTTAGGTTCCTTGAACAAATGGACTTTGAGGACGAAGGGAACCTGTAGGAATGTTTCTGTTTGTAAGAATCCCTTTATGGGGTGGGATTCGAGACGTGTAAGTGTTGAGAGATTCCGGCAGCGTGGGAGGAGCAGATGGATGACTTGGAAAAGTTACGAAAAGCGGGAGGCGCTCTTGTGTGGGGGAGGGGAGGGGAGGGATCCGTACTGTACTGTACCTCGCACTGTACCTCCGTACACGCACCTGTGACTGGACTACTGGACTGGAAAAGATATGACCCGACGAGAGAGGATTCTATTCCCGGTCTTGGTGTTTTTTGTACTCAGTAGTATGGGATGGGGGTCTGCACCAAGGCCCTGTCGGCGCCAATGCTGTGGAACGTTGAGAGGGCTGGTTTTGTGCCGGGATAAATGTCCCAATGCGGGTGTAAAAAGTTCTGAAAGTATGAATACCTTCGTGTGACAGACCGCACTTGGACTGAGGTCTGATCCCATGGATCCAGGAGTCAGGAGGAGAGTAGTTAGGGATATGCAGATGACAGAGATCAACAATTGTTTTCGTTCCGATATACTTCGTATCTTCATACCTAGCTCCTTGAACAGCTTTTGGATATCAATCTATTAATAGATCACATCTGAAGAGGAAATCGCCATTTGTTTATGAGATGTATGAAGGCTATAGAATAGACAGGTCAAGCCATGGCTCATAGACGCGTTATTGTAAAAGTACTGTACCTGTACGATGTGCGTGGAAAGCTCTTCCGTTGCAGACAGCGCTCTAAAACAGTAATTGCCGCAAATGCTACGTGAAGTCGGGTACAGCTCCAGTAGTACTGTACCTCTGAAAATTTGGATCATGCCTCTGCAAAGAAAAGAAAGCAAGAATAAATGCAGAATTTCACATTGTAGAATTTCATAGATAGGTTCTACCTTGACAATGATAAAAGACGTGTGGTGTACCGGTAATAATATCCTCCTCCACATCAATCCTGCCATTGAATCTCAGAATCCCCTCCGCTGCTCCACCTCCACCTCCCACGCTACTCACCACATCCCTGCATTCACCCCTGCAATCCGCCCCGCCTAGCCCTGACTGACCCATAAGTAGCCCCCCCATCCTTATCAACCCAACAAATCTCTGTTACTTCTTCAACTTCATATAAGTGAGATTGTTGATCTGCTTCATTCTACACCTCTACTCCCACAACCATCTCCCACAACCCTCCAATCCTCCACGTCTACCGTGATCATGGCGACCTCAACCACCGTCTCCTACACGGAGAATGTAAGTTCTGCAGCCTCGGAATCACCCCGCGATGCCTTACTGACACCGCGCAGCTCCAAAAGTACATGAAGCTCGACCAGAAGGGATCGGCTATGGCTGAGTACATCTGGATCGATGCGAGCAGTGGTGTTCGCTCCAAGTCAAAGGTATGCGATAATCTCTTCTCTACGAACTACTTGCCGTTTCAATTGGCAGTTACGATGACTGCAATGTCATGCCTTGTGTGCGAATGATTGGAGATGCTCCGAAATCACTCCATCTCAACTCCTGGCCAGATGGAACTTCGCCCTTTCAAGTGCGGGGTTCTCCGCCAGCGATGTCGGCTCTTGTGTTAATACAGGAATTCTTACAAAGTTGCTGCACATGCTAATAATGGTGGTACTTGCTAGACTCTCCTCAAGGTCCCAGAAAGCGGTGAATTCACTCTTGATGACCTCCCAGAGTGGAACTTCGATGGTAGCTCGACTGGCCAAGCCCCAGGTGACAACTCTGACGTCTACCTCCGCCCCGTTGCCATCTTCCCTGACCCAATGCGTGGCGCCCCCAACATCCTGGTTCTCACCGAGTGCTGGGATCCCGATGGAACCCCGAACAAGTTCAACTACCGCCACGAGTGTGCTAAGCTCATGGAGGCCCACAAAGCCCACGTGCCTTGGTTTGGTCTCGAGCAGGAGTACACCCTTCTTGATTTTGGTGACAAGCCTTACGGCTGGCCAGTCAATGGCTTCCCAGGTCCCCAAGGCCCATACTACTGTGGTGTCGGTGCTGGCAAGGTTTTCTGCAGAGATATCGTTGAGGCTCACTACAAGGCTTGCATGAACGCTGGTATCAAGATCTCTGGCACCAACGCTGAGGTTATGCCCGCCCAATGGGAATTCCAAGTCGGTCCTTGTGATGGTATTGAAAGTTAGTATTTGTTCCCACTTTTCCTATACCCGGCTAATAGGTCCTATTAGTGGGTGACCATCTCTGGTTGGCCCGTTTCCTCCTCCACCGCATTGCCGAAGAATTCGGTGCCAAGATCTCCTTCCACCCTAAGCCAATTCCTGGTGACTGGAACGGAGCTGGCCTTCACAGCAACTTCTCCAGCAAGGAGATGCGAGTTGAGGGAGGTATGAAGTACATTGAGGCTGCGATTAAGAAGCTCGAGGGCCGCCACAAGGAGCACATTGCAGTCTATGGAGAGGACAACACCATGCGCCTTACTGGCAGACATGAGACCGGTAGCATTGATACCTTCACATATGGTATTGCCAACCGTGGTGCATCGATTCGTATTCCAAGAGAATGTGGTCACAAGGGTTATGGTTACTTTGAGGATAGACGACCAGCTTCAAATGCTGACCCATATCAAATCACCGGTATCATGATGGAGACAGTAAGGCTTCCTTGTATGAAATTAAAGATTCTCGCTAACACAATGTCCAGATTTACGGGGGTCTTGATGGTACTGAGTTGAAGAAATAGATGCTGAACTCGCGAATTCATGGGGCGTGTACAAGGAGCATGAGATGATTGCTATGGCGAATGGTCTTCTCTTTTTTGCGAGCGATATCCGAGATTCTTCACCTGCTCTTTCGAAGTATTGCCATGTAAATGGGTGAATTAAGAACAAAGATCTTGCAGTATATTTTGAAAATCTCCGAGAACGTGAGACGTGAACGACGGTGAAGGTGCTATCCCCACAAAGCTGATGAGCCACTTGCAGTTTCGGATTCAGAGAAAGTGTACATTGTAGTATGAAGTATTTATAAAAGTATGTTTTCCACTGGTAGCTAGTTCACTGGTTCAGCCTTACAGGCCCCTGAAATCCATGACGTGCATGATGGTTTGAGCTTCCCGATCCCGAGCTCCTATCAAAATATTTCGTGCTTCAAGCTTCCTCAAACGCCATACCTTATACAACAACAAAATGCTCGCCCTCCCATTATTCCGCAGAACGACCGCTATACGGACAGCAATCCGCTCCATCTCAACTCTCCAATCAAATCCCCACATCGTATGCCAATTCCTCCCTCCGGAGACATCCTCAATACTAACCTCTCCTCTCTATACAGTATGTCTTCCCACATCCATCCTCGCCCTCAACAGCCCACCTGCTCTCCCTCCTCCCCACCTCCCCACCCTCAGTAAATCTCTCCCTAGGCACAACAACGCAAATCCCACCAACCCCAGACTCCCTGACCGAAAACCCGCGCTTCCTTTCCATACTAAACGAAGTCCTGTCCCAACACGCAGCTTCAGACCCAATGGTCGCCGGCCAAGCCGCCGCCTTCGCGTCGTCTTCAGGCTCAGCGTTAGGATCCGGAGGCATGTTTTTCCCGCAGCAGAGGAAGAAGAACGTACCTCGAGCTGGAGGTGGAGGCGGCACGGGCGGCGATGGGGCGGGTGGTGCTAGTAGTCAGGGAGGAGCTGGGGGCGGAGGAAGGGGTGGGTGGGTGCATGTTAGTGATATGAGGGCGCCGCCTGATTATGGGAGGATTGCGTGGCCGGAAGATATTTTTGGGAGTTTGGAGGTTGATGGGCGGGGGCAGTTTGTAGATGGAACGGGGAATTGGCAGAGCAGTGGGAGTTATAGGTTGGTTACGAGGGAAGGGATGTGAGTTTTGTTTTCTTTTGTTTTTAGGCTGGCGAGGGGATGTTTTGAGTGTTTGCTAATTGATGTAGTCTGGGGTTGACAGATTTCTTGAGGGGGAAGTTGGTGGAGCGGTTAAGGGAGGAGGAGAAGAAGGAACATAGTTGAGGAAAGAAGGAAGCTGGTTGGACGAGAGGATAACATGAGGTTAAGCTCTTTGAAGCTCTGTGGAGATCTTCTACGGGCACAACTCTACTCTGGCACATCAAACATCATCCAAATCCGGCTCATTTTGAGGGTCATGGGTATTCTTTCCCCAATTCGATTTCTTTGCTGGGGTTTGTATTACGGCGGAACTGGTCTCAGAATGCGGATATACCCGGGTGGTGAATTGTGAGCTGTACCAAGGTGGATTAAGACCTGTCATATAATAATAGGTTTGTATATATATACACATTAATATACGAAGAGAAGGCATGAAAATTAAATACTGGTAACTCCGACAACACAATTAAATCCAGTCAAGTCAGACGCGCAGCAACCCCTAAATACCCTACGAGTATCGAAAAGGTGTAAAACCATGCTCATAAAAACACTTGCACCAAATAGATATCTCTATCAATACGGAGAATCAAGTTGAACCGATTACCCCACAGTGGAATTTAGTGTCGGTTCGAGCCTCTGGACGAGAATAGCCGTGCAACCTGCATCATACCATCAACTACGGGTGATACACTGAACACACTGACACTCTGGTCACATTATCGTTTCCGTATTCCACGTCCTCTCCCGGGATGCTTGCAGTACCGACCTATACATAGGCCCCTCGTCGATCCTCACTCTCACTCAGTGTTGAAGCTCTTTCAGCTCCCGCCAGGCTTGGTGGGGCATTAACGTCCCCCGGACCATCACATCCCACGATCCTCCCCTCCCCCAAAAAGCAAATCCCACGGACCCGACCCAACCCCGCAATGATGCCTCATGGCGCCGCCTACGACGACGGCGAGCTGGAGATCTCTCTGGCACCATCTGCCAACCGTCGCGCAAACAACAAGCCTCCAGATGCGAGCACTCGACGAGCTCCAAATGGCAACCATCATCGTTCTGTTGAGCCGGTGCCGCAGAAGAAGGCCGAGCAGCGTATCGGCGCCTACCATATCATAAAGACGCTCGGCGAGGGTTCTTTTGGCAAGGTCAAGCTGGCTACGCATCGTGTGACGAATCAGCAGGTGGCGCTCAAAATAATAGCCAGGAAGAAGCTCATCAGTCGCGATATGGCCGGTCGGGTAGAGCGGGAAATTGAGTATCTACAGTTACTCAGACATCCGCATATCATCAAGCTGTGCGTATAATGCATGCTATATAGAGAGGTCTTGAAGCTAATTACTTGTTGGCAGATATACCGTCATCAAGACTCCCATGGAGATCATCATGGTGCTCGAATATGCCGGCGGCGAACTCTTTGATTATATTGTCCAGAACGGAAAGATGAAGGAGAATGAGGCCAGGAGGTTCTTCCAGCAGATCATCTGCGCCGTTGAATATTGCCACAGACATAAGATCGTACATCGGGATCTGAAGCCCGAGAATCTACTGCTCGACGAGAATTTGAATGTCAAGATTGCCGACTTTGGGCTCAGTAACATCATGACGGACGGAAACTTCTTGAAGACAAGCTGTGGGAGCCCCAACTATGCGGCACCGGAAGTCATCAATGGGAAGTTATATGCTGGCCCTGAAGTCGATGTTTGGAGTTGCGGGGTGATCCTATATGTGCTTCTGGTGGGACGTTTACCTTTTGATGACGAACATATCCCCTCCCTGTTTGCCAAAATTGCTAAAGGGCACTACGTCGTTCCGAACTACATGAGCTCTGGGGCAGCTGCGCTGATTAGGAAGATGTTAGCAGTCAATCCGGTTTACAGAGCTACAATCGAAGAGATCCGACAAGACCCATGGTTCGTGGAGAACTTGCCGGCGTATCTTCAGCCCCCAGTTGAGGATTTTATCGATACTGGAGTTGACCCTTCAAAAGCAATCATTCCCAAGAACATTGCCCCACACGCAACTGAGGCAGTGCAAGTGAAGCTTCACGATCAAGTCACGGAGAAGATCAGTAAGACGATGGGATATGGTATCAGAGACGTCCAAGAGGCTTTGGCAGCTAATGAACCGTCGGCGATCAAGGATGCTTACTTGATTGTCAGAGAAAACAAGCTGATGCAAGCAAACCGTAAGCACCTTCAGGAAATGCAGCTTGTTTCCGCGCAAGAGAAGCCAGACGGAACATCACAAAGTTCCGGACGGAGGAACTCTTCGACTCCTGTTCCTGTTACTCAATACAGAACTGACAACCAAGCAGCAAATCTTTCAGATGATACAGGAAAGTTGTTATTCCAAGTACCTTCTCCACCAGCGTGGAATGATGGTATCAAGCTTGACACTACTCCCTCCTCACCATCACTTCCATCCCCACCTGTAAAGGACACCGCCCCGGGTTCAGCACCACTACAATCTCGACCAAGCCCCCTCCTCGATGCCATGTCACCACGTTCTTCAAGTTCAATCGGCACTGACAGATCTATTCGACCATATGTTAGTAAGATTGGTATTCTCCCAAGCAGTCTACCTTCATATCACAGAGACTTCATGGAAGCTCGAAAGAATGGCAGAGTTGTAGGGAGTGCTCTCTCGACAGCCCATTCGGAAGCAGACGAACCACACCCTCAAACAGAGGCGGAGAAGGCCGAGACGGCTCGCCGTCTTAATCCTCATTCCCGTAGTCAACTCAAACTCGACGAAGCTAACAAGAGACCTACTGGAATGACCCCCGTTCCGCAAAAGAAACCAAAGCCCACAAAATGGCAGTTCGGTATTCGGTCACGCAATCAACCACTGGAGGCTATTGGATGCATTTATCGTGCCTTGCAGAAGCTCGGGGCTGAATGGGTAGTAGATGAAGACTGGGAATCAACCCAAGGAGGAGAAGTTCAAGAAGACAGGTAAGCTTATACTAGTTTTTGCTTTTTGCTGCTAATAATATCAGTACAAATAATAACAGCTTCGTATCAAATGGCAGCGGAGCATCTCTACATCATGCTGAGTCAATGACCAATGATGCTGGAGGATCTGGCAATATGAGATTCGACAGAGTCGATCCAAACGCAACGTACAAGTTACCAGCAGACCCATGGGTCCTCCGCGTCCGCTGGCGCAAAGATGGTATGTACTACCCTAGAACCCGCCCCTGAATCCAACAACTCATCCCCCATAGACCTCAGACGCCAGTCCCTAGCCTCTCTCAGCAGCGCAGGTGGTGGAACACCAGCAGACCTTTCTTCGCCTCCCAGAACCGCAAACTTTGTACCCCATGAACCCGTCGAAAGCGTAGCCATGCATCTCGACATCCAGCTCTACGAGATGGAGCCTGGAGTCTACCTCGTAGATTTCAAGTGCGCGGGCTATGAGACAGCAGAAGGCATGCTACTAGAAGAGAAGGACGTCACTTCGCCATTCCCGTTTTTGGATTTGGCTTCCAAGCTAATCATCCAGCTTGCCGAGGCGGATTGAACGATGCATTTGTTATATGTTATGACTCGGATGGTAAGATTTTTATATGGATGGCTCGCATGATAGGAAGACAAACAAGGCAGGCAGGGCTTTCAGCATGGCGTTGATGAGGGATGGATTTGAATACCCGGAAAGATAGTTTTGTCACGGACGTCGTTATTACCCGCTGCATCTTCATGAAGATGCGCGACATTTCCACTCTTTCTCTGTCTGATAGTACCTGTTATAGACTCTGGAATAGGAATGGAAAAATGCCATTTTGGGTGATAAAACTTAATTTGTGCATTCTGTTTCATTCTGTGAAGACTCGTGAGATGTAAAGTACAAGTTGGTGTTTCTGCTGCTTTTAGGTTGCAATTTCCACCTGAACTCCATGCCCTTAACGCCATAAGTAATCGATCCGAACATGCCTACCATTCCTTCCACACCACCATTCTCCCTCTCCTTTCTATAACGCATTCACCTCCTCCCCTCCTCCCCTTCAACACTCCACCAAGCCTCCCTCAACTCCATCTATCTCCTATCCCCACCCTGACCTCCGTGACCCCCATCAAACCCCTGCCCAGGCGGCGGAATCGGCGGAAAGCCCGGTGGTG
>QGMG01001077.1:0-12678 GCA_007825325.1 Lachnellula cervina
CACCCTCACTCTCGTCCCTCTCATCCCTCTCATCCCTCTCATCCCTCTCATCCCTCTCACTCTCTTCACTCTCGTCCCTCTCATCACCTTCACTCTCGTCCCTCTCATCCCTCTTATCCTTAAACTATAATTAGTTCTGCATTTGCGCGTCTTCTAAGCTAGGCTTATTCTAGACTGCATTACGCTTTTAATACTTCTCCTACATAGAAGCTAACCCCTTATTATTATAACTATACAATAATAGTTTTAGTTCTTCTATGCGTGCCTCTAGCATATTAGTAATCGCGTTATTAGAAAACCCCCCCTAAAAAGCTCCTCTTTTACCCTATATTAATGCTCTATAGTGACTACTAGGGTGCCCGCAGTTCTTAGTCGATTTTAGCGTTTAATTTGGATTTGAGCCGCATTTGCAATAGAGGTATTAGCCTTAGGCTCCCTACTAGTGAAAGGGGCTCACTTGCAGTTAAAAACATTATATTATTCTATTATTATAAAGAGGGCAGCATATTTCAGCTAATTAGGCATTACCTACTAGTTCTTATTAATCTCTTCCCTCTCTTCTAATTAGTCTATCTCTCTCTTAGAGGCTAAAACCTATGCCTCTAGTATATACAAGCATAGAAGAGCCCACTTTTAGAAGTCTCTATAATTGCAGTCATTCTTAGGGATTAGAATAGAGATTATAAATTTGCTAGATTTAAGGTTATTAGTATATCTCTTCTATGCTTTCTTTAGTTGCTCTTATAGTATTTGCTATACTATTATTAGAAATAGCTTTAGCTAGAGGTATTAGCTGCATAAAGAGACTTTATAGCTAATAAGATTATTCTTCTACTTCTTACTAGCTTAGTTCTGCCTCTACGCGTATGCTTCTACTATATAGATTATACTATAAAGAGAATATTTAGAATTAGTATTCTTTCTAAGCTTTAGTATTCTCTTTAGTATATTATACTAGCCCTTATTAACCCCTATTATCTTTACTTATATAAGGATATACTTTATCTCTCGCGTGTAATTAGCCTATTTCTCCTTTATCTTCTTCTACTACTTAATAATATATTTGTGAGAGCAAAAATCGACTATTTTACCCCTAACCCCTAAAGCTTACTTAATCACCAAATCTATAAGGCATTTAGTAAGGGCTGCTATAATAGATTTATTACATTCTACTTCTATTTTACAGTTATATAAAGCTGCTTTAAGATACTAATTAGCTTATCTAAGACAATTATCCCCTTTTAGCTAATAGTTAAGCGTCTAGCCTAAATGCTACGTGTATATAAAGTGGGTAATATAACTAAATAGCAAATTAGATATAGCTTAACTAAAAACCCCTTATATAATAAGCTATTCTGCGACTAAATTGTCTAATAAGGCGTATTTAATCTTTTAGATTAGGCCTAGCTTCTAGATCCAATCACTCCCTACTTAGAAGCTAGCCTTAATAACCTCTATATCTTCTATTAAAGTTATAAAGTTAAGGTAGCTATAGTAAGTGCCTAATTTATCTTTATAAATAACTATAAATAGCTTCTAATTCAAGGCACACATCTTATATATAGAATCAAAGAGAGTAAGGTAGCTGCATTCGGCTAGGACTCTTAAACGCGCCTTAGCAGCCTATACTATACTCTATATAAGGCCCTCCTAAGCCTCTAATTAGCTAATAACCTTAGTAGAGTTAAATATAATCCTATAAGCCTCCCTCTTACCCCTTTTATCTATATAGACAACCTTATATTTCAGGCCTAAGAGGAGGCAAAACTGCTTACAGCATTGCATTTTAGTAAGCTAATTATTATCCTTACCTAATTTATTATTAATAGGAGTAGCCTTAAGTGAGAGAGAGGTTCTTATCTAATTTGCAATTGTTCACAAAAGAGAAGTAGTCGTCTTTTACTAATTGCGCCTTCTAATTCTTAATATATTACTATAATAACCCCTTACCTCCAGTTTCCTCAAGTGGACTAGTGCCGCTAGCGCTAGTATATAACTTAGTAAGCTTATTAAAAAGCATTATAAGTGATATACTAGTGATAAGCTAAGCCTCGTATTATATTCTTACTATATTATTAATCTTAGTAAGGTCTAAATACTTAATCTTATACTTATACTCAAAACAGCCTCTTTTCCCTCGCTATAAAATTGTATATATTTTCGTAGCTGAATTATAATCGATTTTAAGGCTAGTATAGTAAGAGGTAGTAGCTTTATTATAAGATATTATAATAATATTTAGAATACTTATTTTTGTAATAGTTATTATATTAAGAGAGCATTTTTAATAGTAGTTCTAATATTTATAAAATGACTCTTCTTAACTCCTATCTTTCTATTTCTTAGTAGCGCTAGCCTAATGCGTTCTTGACTATGTATTTGATATATAAGGCTCATAGAAGTCAAATTTGTCTTTAAATAGAGATAGGCCTAATTTGAGTAGCTAGAAGAGATTATTATAAAATTTAACAATTTGCTCTAAATTACACAATATTATAGCTACGCCTATATAAGAGAAGGTTTCGTTAAATTAATAGCGTTTGTATATATAATACAATATTAATTCTAATTATAATTAGTCTATTTCGTACTTAGAGAGAGAGGGAGAGAAAGCTATTATAAGAGGTCAAATTGCTATTAAAATCGCAAAATTGCAAAATGAGGGGTTTTAAATACGCAAAAAAAAAATTTATATAGAATCCTTAGCGCAGTCGTATATCACATAACACATTTCTTATATATTATAAAATAAGAGGTTTCTAAGGAGTATCCCCTTAGTAGGAGAGGTTCTAGAGGGGGAACGCCCCTAGTAGAAAAGACCTATATAGAGGGATTTATACTAGACTAGCATAGGGAGAAGTAAATAAGAAAGGAATTATATAGATTTTTTTTTACTAAATAGGTCTCGGGTTTTAGCAGCGATATGCGATTATAATAGAGAAGTAGTGTTCTATTATTAATAATAATTATATATATATTACTATTACTATAGCAATGCTAGAATAGTTAATAGAATAAGAGCATTCGATAAAACTATATATATACGAGCCCAAAACACTAAAATTGCAATCCTCGCGATTTTAATAATTTCTATAACCTTAATTAAAATAATAATATAGCTCCTAACACTTGTCTCTCTAATTATATAACTTCTTTTCCTAAACCTCTTACTAGTAAAGATACTATAACTATATAGCAGACCTGTTTTTTTAATACAATTGATTATAATTCTAAGAGGAAGTTACAAAGAGCTATTTCTAAGGAAATAAGAATTATAAAATCTATAAAGCGCAAATGGAAGAAATAATATAATAAATTAAGCTCTCTTATATAGAGAAGCACTCGAGGAAGATCTATAAAGATTAGAAGACCTTTTAAAGTTATAAAATTAGTTTATAAAAAGCTTATAGACTTATAGGATAATCCTATCTAAAAAGCGCATTATAAAGCCTAAATTAAATACTATAATATACCTATTAGAAGGCGCTAATTATAGCGGAAGTTAAAGTAGTATACTAAGGGAGGTTAAAAGTATAAATACATATTTGTTATAAAGGTTCTCTTAGCTAAAAACCTTTAAAAGAGAGAGCAATATAGGAATATATATAAGAATAAGACTATTATAGGTTTCTAGTCTTATATCTTCTTTATATATAAAGCATATATAGACTCTACTTTTATAGTTTAAGAAGAGGTTCTATAAGAGTAAGGGACGCATTACAAGTCTAATAATATCTAATAAAGAGATTAGAAAAAGAGAATTAGGTTTTATATAGCTAGTTAGATTAATTAGTTTAGAAAGGCAAAGAAATTAGAATTCTATATTAATAAGAAGAACTATATAAATCACCTCCTAATGCCTCTAAAACCTTACTATTGCTCTAAGAGTGAGACTAAGAAGCAATATCACTCTTAACTATAAGAATAAGAGGCTTAGAAGCTATATAATATAAAGGTAAAGATTAAGAGCAATATAATAACTTAGAAATACTATACTAAGCGCCTCTTACTTGTCTATATCTACATTATAGAAGAAGGGAGCAAAAGGAGGTTAGGAATATAGTATTTATAAAAGAATAAAGACTCTTCTTATAGAATAAAAAAGAGAGGCCTTGCATAGAAGTATAAAGATGCCTATAGTATTATAAACCTTAAGCACCCTACATAGAGCCCTAATCTAAACCCTATAGAGGCAATTTAGAATATAATTAAGCAAAGACTTTATTATAGAATCTTTAATTTAGAGGAGGAGGTAAAGGCTACAATTTAGGAGAAATAGAATAAAATTACACTAAAGGAGATCTATTTGCATATAGCTAATATGCCTAAAAGATACGCTATGCTTGCTTCTATAGGTAGGAAACCTATTAAGATAACTAAATGGTAATTTAGTAGTTTAATAAGAGCAAATATAAAAATAATTGTCTTCTTGGATTTTGGTGATGTGGGCCCGTGCGCACGTAGTTTTGTCACACACTGGTGAACCTCTTCGCCCACAGCTAGGGATAGCCTCACATCGCAACATCATTGAACCAGAACCAGAAACGAAGTCAAGTCTTACTAGCTAGTGAGAAAAGATACAGGAATCATTACCCTGTGATACCAACACCGCAAAAGCAAACCTCCAAGCTACATCGCACATCACCTTCCAACGACATCATCAAACTACTCTCCCGCCAAGCTCGAGCCATGGTTTCCTCCTCCAAGGCTCAGACCGAACCAAATCCATGTTCACCGCACCATTCGGCCTCTCCCCATACCTCCAAGCCAAGCCATTCTCTTACCCTTCAAGTAGATATTTCACCAGCGGCAATTTCGTCAGTGTCATCGTCGGTCCAGAGAAGAAGATGTGGAAGCTGAATGAAGAGTTCCTTTGCGACGAAGTCCCATATTTCAAGACCGCCTTCCAGGGTGGCTTCAAGGAGAGTTTGACAAAGACAATCGTGCTGCCAGAAGAAGATCCGATGGTGTTTGGGCGTTTTGTTCATTGGCTCTATACCGGGGAAGTCGAATGCGACATGTGCGAGGGGTGCGAGGAGTGCTACGCTGTAGGAGACCATAAGATGGCAGTGCGCCAACCAGATCCCCAACACGATATCGATCTTTTTGCGCTCTGGGTCTTTGGAGACAAGTACAGCGCACGCCTAGCCCGTGACGTCTTGGAGAGATATCAGATGTGTATAGAGAATTTTGGATCCAAACCCTCTGGAAAGGGAGTTAAATTCGCCTGTGCCAATACAACAGCGCTCTCGCCACTCCGGCAGAAGCTTTTGACAATTATTTCCCCCCAATTCTACAAATACAAAGTCGGTGACAGTGGCGGCGAGTTGAGCAGTTTTATTTCCGCCGATGAAACATTCGGTTTCGACCTTATGAAGCGGATCAGAGAGCATCTAGGAGCCGGTTCACAGGACTGTGATATTCGGGGTTGTTCCATCCACAAACTCCTCAGGAGAGAGAAGACTTCTGCGCATGATTATAAAGGGATTGGCAGGTTGCATGGATACAAGGGAGACCAAAGTAGTTAGGAGCATATGTAATAGTGCGTGTATAATACTGCAGATGGTTGCAAGTATAGAATGGTTGAGCTGATGAACTGGCTTCGAAGGCTACAACGCAGGAGGAATATGTTGCATGCAGGAGGAACATGAGGAACATAGGTGGAGCTCACTCTTAGGCAAGAATAAAGGCAACCAAAATTCAGCAAGATAAATAACAAGTTCCAATTTCCAAGCGTACTTCAAACTAGTCAATTCGGCCTTTACCATTGCCAGAAGAGGAAGAACCATGCTTCTCTTACATGGTATCAAATATCCCACCAAAGAATTTGATATCCGCTGTTCCAGAAAGCGTGTCGTTCCCTGGCCTCCGATCTTTCCGAAAAGGTAGCGACTCATCATGTGTACCCTTTATGCAACCGCCACACTCAAAACTTCTCTAATTCTCTGCTTCATATTCTGTAGACCCTTGTCTCCTATTACCTGAAGATGAAAATGATAACACCGATGTCAAATGTGCAACCACCTCCGAACGTCGATATTGAAATCATCCATCCTAATTTCAAGATAGCGAGACCCATCCGCAGAAGTACCAGAACAATGTCTGCAGCATTATAACCAGCATTGTACTACATGCACCCTATATCATACAAAACTGTAAAGTATCCGCGACAAAATCCCAGAACAGCACGCGCGTAAATACCCAGCCCCCCACCAAGCGAAGAATAACAAGGCAAAACCTCGGCCCAGCAAACATTCAATCAAGTACCCAAATAAGCATTTTAATATCCAAAACAATTCAAAGTAAAGGACTGTCCTTGCTAAGACATTAAAATGGCATCAGTCAGCCAAGACATAAAATTGGTCGTCCCAGCAAGACGTTAGTGAAACTTGTCCCTGTCGCCACTTCGATCCGCCACTCCGATACGAATAAAAAATCCAACCCTACGGGCTTGGGTTTCTCTTGAAATAAGCTCGAAAGAGCAATAGATCTGACCTTTAGGGGGGTGAGATCTGTTAGAGTTTTGTCGTTTTCTTTTATTATTTGCTTTTTGCTCTTTATCTTTTTGGGGGAATGTTAGAAGGTATGCTGATGTTTATTCCGGAAGCGAGAGCGGTGAATTTTGATTTGTATTTGGGGGGATGATTGCTAATCTCTTTACTTGAAAGATATCTGCTCTCTGGTATAGTATATAAACTTTATTTTACTACTGCGTATCGGACTTCATATCCTTTGATTTCATCTCCAGAGGCAAGTTCTGACTGTTTATAGGTTGCTTGTACATAGAATCACCTCCCAGCCCTGTGAAACAGCTAATAATAAACCTATAGAATATTGATTATTCTGGTCGTTCAAGTATAGCAAAGACGTTAGGTTAGAAGCGAGATTGGTTATATGGTATTCGATGATACTCGGGGTTATTTTCTCTGAATTAGCGAACAATACTATGTTTCGCAAGAGATAGTAGGGATATCTCCAAATCCTTCTCACTCTCCACCTATTAATTTAGTTGATATAGATATTTTAAAACTTGCGTTAGGTTCATCCTTGAATATGTCGTGAACTCAGTCTAGAGTTTGACTTGATGTGGGACTAGTATTTACTACGTATATCTTCATTTTTTGTATATACTAATAGCTGTTGAATACGTCATGTAAAGCTCAATAAACATTCGGTTCTCCTCTGTTCACGCCTCTGAGACTGAAAAGGGGTTAAACATCACGTGACAATCGGTGGGGCAACAATTTCCCCGCCTTCAACGTTAATTCAACGTCGAGCCACCCCACCAGACTATCACGACCAATAACTGCAACGCCGCAACGCCACATAGGCTCTTTCTTAACCCTAAAAGTCGCAAAGAGCCTGTTGATTAGGCAGGATAACAGCGCTCAACAAGAGAAAAAGAGTGTAAAAGTCAAAGGTGCAACACCAAAAAACCGATGGACGCCGAGCGACGGAAGGCCGAACAGGCGGCTGAGAAGGCGGAAGCCGAAGCGGCGTGGCAGAAGAATGCCGCGGAAGAGGCTTTTTGGACTGGAGATTTGAAGAAAGCTGAAGCTGAACCTTTAGTGAAGGAGTCCTTGGATCAAGAGGATACTCCTCAATTCCCTCAACAAGTTATCAAGTAAGGTCACATGCACCGTCTCAAAACCCAAAGCTAATCTCCGGCAGTTCATTCCGAAGAGCGGCGGGTTTCACTTTCAACAAAGATATCAATTCATCCCTCTTGCCAGCAGGGGATACCTTGACCTATAGGAAGCTCTCTTGGAAGGTTTATATCTGGAATGTTTTCATCCATGTTATCTGTTCCTTAGCACTCGTCTTTTCCTTCTGGCTCATGTACGGCGTTATCGCATACTTGATCACCAGACCCGCCAATTCCTTTGGATATTTCAAAGGTCTCTCCTCAACATCGCTCGAAGCCTGCTCTTGGAAGACCCTTCAATCCCATGTCTCACTCCTAGATGTCCCAGCAATCTCCCGCAAAGAATTCCTCTCCCGGCAAGCAAAGCTAGCAGCTGCGCTGGATGCAGCTGGCGTCGATGTCTTTATCGCTGAGCCATCCGCGTCAACCAGCTACTACGCCAATATCTCATCCTCATTCGAGCTTTCCGAACGCCCGTTCCTCGTGCTCATCTCCAAGGATGGCGAATTCTCGTATCTAGCGCCCAAATTCGAGCTCGGGCGTATCGCGGGACTGGAGATGGTATATGAGAGCAAGAACGTGTACGAGTGGAAGGAAGAAGAGGTTCCGTATGAAGTGCTGAAGAGGGAGACGGGGATTAAGAAAGTGATGCTGGATGAGCATGTGAGGTATATGATTGCTGCGGGGTTGGAGGAGGCGGGAGTGGAAGTTGTGGGTATGAGCAAGGAGGTTCAACAATTGAGATCTGTAAAGACAGAGGGCGAATTGGCGATCTTGAGGGGCATCAATGAGTTTACCCTCGAGTTGGTCCGCTCACTGCAGAAATTTATTAAGATTGGGATGACGCAGGAGGCAATTTTTGATGCTGCGGAAGCTCTTTTTACGAGAGCTGGTGTGGGAGAAGGGTACTGGGCGATTGTGCTTTTTGGGGAGCAAGCTGCAAATCCACATGGAGGGTCCTTGGGAAAGACGCTTGGCGATGAAGAATTCGTCCTGATCGACATCGGATCGAAACTCCACGACTACGGAAGCGACGTTACGCGCACAATTTTGCCGCTGGGCGGCAATGTTACAGCATCTCTTTGGGGGGTGTGGTATGTCGTCCACGCGGCGCAGTCCACAGCTATTGCACTCATGAAAGTCAACGAGACGTGCTCGGATGTCGATGCAGCAGCAAGAGCCGTGATTACCAATACTGGGGCTGGGGAGTTTTTTACTCATCGACTTGGACATGGTTTGGGACTGGAAATGCACGAGCATCCGTACTTGAACGGTGCAAATGCAGAGAAGCTGAAGGCTGGAGAGGTGGTTACAAATGAGCCGGTAAGTGAGATGCAAGTCGAGGGTTGTAAAGAATGCTAACTGTTCGACAAGGGGATATATGTCACCACCGAGCAAGCCAAAGAGCTGGGCAGAGATGTCGGCTTTGGTGTCAGGATTGAAGATGCCATTCTCGTTACTGAGGATGGCGGCATTCCCTTGACTGGGTCAAGAGCCAAATCTCCTTATGAGCCATGAGTGCTGGTGGTGTTATAATTTTGTAAGATCCTGGATAGACATAGATTCAACGAAACTCGATTTCTAGATCCACTCATCCATTTTCATTCATTTCCGACCAGTGCTATCTCTAACATTAAGTCTTGTCTTCATTCATCATTACTCTGTTATATTTTTCTACTCATGAGATATTCATCAACATCACATTACACATCCCATTAACATAAAACCAGCTAATCCCCACAGCACCGCTAAAAGCCCGCCACCAAGCCCTCTACTCGCCACCCCTCCAGACGCACTGGGCCCGGTATACTGAGCCGGCGCCCCCGTTGCAAAACCTCCCACACTAGCAATAGCACCCCCCAAACCCGCCGTCTCCGTCGTCCCCCCACTCGCAACCACAACACTCCCCCCTGCCCCCAGACTCAGCGTCTCGCCCGAAACCGTCACAACGCCTCCAGGCGTGAGCATTTGGCTCCCAATAACGAAGCCCGATGCGGAGTTGGCGGTGATGGTCGAGGTCCCGAATACGATGATGGGCTTGCTGGCTGGAGGGGGATTGAGGGCTGAAGTGGCGCCGTTGATGATTATAGCGTTGCCTGAAGTGGGGAGTGCATATGTCGTGGGTGCGGATCCGGGTGGAGAGACTGTTATTGTGCCGCCGGGCGTTAGGGTCTGGGATCCTATCGCGAAAGCAGATGCGGAGTTAGCCGCAATAGTGGAGGAGCCGATAATGAGCTCTGGAACTGATGCGGGGGTTAGTACGGGAGCGTTCGCATTTTGGATGGTTTGGGTCGCGCCGTTAACGATTACTGCTGATCCGCTGCTCGGGAGCTCGTATGTAGCAGGGAGGCCGCCGGCATTTGTTATTACTACGGTGCCGCCTGGTGTGAGGGTCGAGCTGCCGATGACGAAGCCAGCTGAGGGGTTGCCGGAGAATGTTGAGCCTCCTGCTGTGAAGACTTGGTTCATGCTGGTTTGTCCTGCGGAAACTGGGCCTGTTGCACTGGCTCTAGTTGCGGGGCTCTGAGCTCCTCCGTTCCCTATGATGCTCGAGCCTTGGGTTGCAGTCGGTTGTGCTGAGGGGTTGGGAACTGGTAGGCTGGCTTCACCAGGCTGGTTTTGGCTCCCTCCGTTTCCTGCCACGATACTTGAGGCTTGGTTTTCTAGTGCAGGAGGGTTGGTCGTTGTCCCTATTGGTTCTGGAGCGCTCTTAGAGACAACCGGTGGAGGATTGCTCGTTGTCCCTGCTGATCCTGGAGCATCGTCGGAAACAACAACCGGGACGTTATTCGTTGTTCCTGCTAGTCCTGGAGAACTGTTGGGAAAATCCACAGGTGGAGCGCTGCTCGTAGTCTCGATAGCTTTGGGAGCATATGAAGATGTCACGACTGATGGCTGGCTGCTTGGAGAAGGCGTACTCGTTGGCGAAACGGCAGTCGAGCTCGAACTAGTCACTTTTTGTTGTGTAGCTGGAACGCTGAATGTAGTCGGAACGCTAGGTATAGTTGTCGACACACTACCGAGATTCCCCGTCATAGTCTGAGTAGTTATTGCTTCAGCTGTGAGCTGATTGACGGGTATGTGAGCTACTGGAATTCCGTTTCCTAGGCCCGGTGTGCACGCAGCAACATTGGAAAACACTTCAGTGGTATTCGGAGGAGCATGGGCCACCACCCAATCCCTCACCTCTGTAGGAAGCTCCTGAAAAAGTTCTCCTTCGGGAATGAAACCAGTTAAATTACCAGCCAAGTAAAAGCCTGCATTCATTAGTCTTCTACCAGTAAGACTGTCATCGTTTAATGAGATTTCATATTACTCCTATGAATCAGCTTATACTAACAGGGTTGCCATTCTTCCGATTGTGTATACGGGGCCACATTTGTGGAAGAAAGTTAAATAAATGATGACATACCGGAAGGATAAATTTTTTCTTCGCCGCCATCCGGAATTTTTTCAAAGTCAGGAGGAGGACACACAGGAACTCCATTAGATGGTGTTGCAAATTGGGAAACAGAAGTCACGTCTTGATATATCCAGACAGGCGTCGGCGATTGGTACACAACACCATAAGGGTCAGTGTAGGCTGTATCAATCACGAGAATTGACTGTGATGGGTAACCACCGCCGTTTCCTGCTATCATTGACGTTGGTACTTCGGGGTAGTTGCTTAATAGTTCTGGCGATTGGAATAATCCAGTGGGTAAAGTGTTGTTGACTAAGACTGTCTTGAGACTCGTCACGGCAGTGTTGTCGTATTGGTACACTGTAGTTGATACAGTTTTGACGGTAACATTGATACTGCTAGAATACCATATCAACTTAACAACACCTACAGAATCAAGATAGCAGCATGTAGCATCCGCGTAAGGCGAGGTATTAGAGCTCGTAGTTGTTAAGTTGTGAGATGTTGAGGTTACTATGGTTGTTAGATTGAAATTTGTTTCTCGGGGCAACGGTGTTGGTAGAAACTACCTCTAGGAAAGACTTGACTGGAGGCTTGTGGAGCACATAACAACACGCCTATAAAGGATAGGAAAACCGAGGAAAACATGATTTCGTCTTGCTGGCTAGATATTCTTCAAGCGGATGAAGATATTAATGCACAACTCGAGTCCAAGATCCATCGCAACCTTGAAGTAAAAAAATAGGTTTACCAAGTGTACATATCTTGGTAAAAGTGTACAACTCATTGGCTTAAGGCCGGACCCCACTTCTGACTCCCGCCACCTAGATAGTAACGCAGTGACAAAGCAGGGGTGGTGTCGGCTGACGCCGTTTTTGGCACCAAAAGCTTGTCGTGCTTAAGTGAAACATATAAGCGTAAATAGTCGGTTTCTTCTTTGCTCGCATTCGCTTATAGTCGGGGAAAGCGAACATCACGCTTCGCATTTGTATAGGTTTCCTCACCTAAAATACCACTTTTTGCGACATTTAAGCTACGCAGCCCTTTTAATTTTTATTTAAACTAGTTATATAGCTTATGCATTTAATAGGCAGTGGAGTTATATAGAGCTTAAAACGTGTTTTCAAGCATAAAATCGCGATTTTTCGGTGGGTGAGACACTTGCTTCTCCGTAACGTTCGCTTCCCCCGACTGTGAGCGAATGCGAGCAAATGCGAGCAAATGCGAGCGAAGAAGGACCGACTATTATCCCTGCTTCGTTTCTTGTGCATGATTACGAAAACCACTACATGGTCGCCCATGCCTTTATACATAAATTATATTGTCTACGTTGCACAGAGACTGAGATAATAAAGCGATCCTGCTAGATCCTTGTCGGGGCTTCAGGCTGTTGGTGGGAAAGAACAAGCGCAGACTATTACTGCATCAAGTGATTTTGTGACAGGTTTGTCCATGTTCTGATAGATTATATGTTTGATATGGCCCAACTTTACCAGATTAGTTGATTGGAGATATTCCCCCACTTATTAAACACATTACTAATATGTTTATATGATACATACATTTTATACAGAAGAATTCAACCTCCTGCTGGTGTCAACTTCGCTTTCGTTTGGGACTGTGGAGAGGG